>CM060593.1:53385625-53403125 GCA_030578255.1 Tiaroga cobitis
AAACATAATGTTTTGAACATAATGAACATGGAACATTTTCAAAACCCTAGAGTTCTGTATAGAGCCGAAGCTTTTCTCCGGGAATCTAGAAGGGATGATGTTAAAGAACTGAAGTTAAAGGGAAGGAATGATGACGAGACTAACACTAATGTGTCTGTTTGTGGTTGATCAAGACTAGAATTCCTTTTTAATGTAACATATAAACAAATAAACAAAGATATAACTCTTTTCAACATTGATATTAATCACAAATATTTCTTGAGCATCAAATCCTCATGTGACACTGAAGACTGGAGTAATGATGCTGAACATTCAGCTTTGATCACAGGAATAAATTACACTTTACTGTATATTCACATAGAGAACAGCTGATTTACATTATGATAATATTACACTGTTTTTACTGTATATCTGATCAAATAAGCGCATCATTGCTGAGCAGAAGAGACGGAATGTAATGTTTTTAATAAGGTCACCTGTTGTACAGTACAGCAGGCTACAGTAGTACTAACGGACACCACAACAGAGAACTGATATTAATCAAACTAGAATTACAAAGATTGTTCACGACACAAAGGACTCAATGGGGTTCTATTTATAACTCTAGAGTTCTAGACTCACTTTTGAAGAACGCTTTATGCCAAAAAGGTTCTGTATAAGGAGAAATGTCTTAAATATTTGCACAATCCTTTCATGTTTTCTACTGATAAATTATGTTTGCGAGCTGCTTATTTCATAACATTTAATTACAATTAAAAACCTTTTAAAACAAAATTCAAACTAAATTCATAAAATTATCCCATGATGAGCCCCTAAAAGGGTCTGTATTTGAAGTGCCTGACAGAACCAGTTGACACTCTTCTAAGAGTGTTTCTTTTGTGGAATGTTTGTCGTGTGAAATGTCTGTCGTTTGGAACGTCTGGAAGAAAAGTTCTATATGGAACCTCAAATGGTTCTGTTGTATTTCTATTGTTTGGTCGACGTCTGTCGTGTGGAATATCTGTCGTGTGGGACGTTTGTCATGTGAAACCCATGAAAATGTTTCTGTATATAAAGCACCTGGCAGAACCCTTTATGGTTCCATATAGAACCTTTTCTACTACGAGTGTTTCCTTTGTGAAACGTTTGTCATGTAGAACGTCTGTTGTGTTGTTAAACGTCTGTCATGTGGAACTTCTGTCCTTTGGAACGTCTGGAAGAAAAGTTCTATATGGAACCTCAAATGGTTCTGTTGAATGTCTGTTGTTTGGAACGTCTGTCTTGTGGAACGTCTTTTGTGTGGAACTTTTGTCATTTGAAACCCTTAAAAGGTTCTGTATATGAAGCCCCTGGCAGAACCATTTAAGGGTTCCATATAGAACCTTTTCTTCTAAGAGTGCTTCCTTTGTGGAATGTTTGTCATGTGGAACATCTTACTTGTGGAAAATCTTTCGTGTGGAACGTTTGTCATGTGAAACCCATGAAAAAGTTTCTGTATATGAAGTGCCTGGCAGAAACCATTTGAGGTTCCATATAGAACCTTTTCTACTACGAGTGTTTCCTTTGTGGAACGTTTGTCATGTGGAACATCTGTCTTGTGGAACGTCTGTCGTTTAGAACGTCTATCATTTTGTAACGTCTGTCATGTTGAATGTTTGTTGTGTGAAACCCCTGAAAGGTTCTGTATATGAAGCGCCTGGCAGAACCATTTGAGGTTCCATATAGAACCTTTTCTTCTAAGAGTGCTTCCTTTGTGGAATGTTTGTCATGTGGAACATCTTACTTGTGGAAAATCTTTCGTGTGGAACGTTTGTCATGTGAAACCCATGAAAAAGTTTCTGTATATGAAGCGCCTGGCAGAACCATTTGAGGTTCCATATAGAACCTTTTCTTCTAAGAGTGCTTCCTTTGTGGAATGTTTGTCATGTGGAACATCTTACTTGTGGAAAATCTTTCGTGTGGAACGTTTGTCATGTGAAACCCATGAAAAAGTTTCTGTATATGAAGCGCCTGGCAGAACCATTTGAGGTTCCATATAGAACCTTTTCTTCTAAGAGTGCTTCCTTTGTGGAATGTTTGTCATGTGGAACATCTTACTTGTGGAAAATCTTTCGTGTGGAACGTTTGTCATGTGAAACCCATGAAAAAGTTTCTGTATATGAAGCGCCTGGCAGAACCATTTGAGGTTCCATATAGAACCTTTTCTTCTAAGAGTGCTTCCTTTGTGGAATGTTTGTCATGTGGAACATCTTACTTGTGGAAAATCTTTCGTGTGGAACGTTTGTCATGTGAAACCCATGAAAAAGTTTCTGTATTTGAAGTGCCTGACAGAACCAGTTGACACTCTTCTAAGAGTGTTTCTTTTGTGGAATGTTTGTCGTGTGAAATGTCTGTCGTTTGGAACATCTGGAAGAAAAGTTCCAAATGGAACCTCAAATGGTTCTGTTGTATTTCTATTGTTTGGTCGACGTCTGTCGTGTGGAATATCTGTCGTGTGGGACGTTTGTCATGTGAAACCCATGAAAATGTTTCTGTATATAAAGCACCTGGCAGAACCCTTTATGGTTCCATATAGAACCTTTTCTACTACGAGTGTTTCCTTTGTGAAACGTTTGTCATGTAGAACGTCTGTTGTGTTGTTAAACGTCTGTCATGTGGAACTTCTGTCCTTTGGAACGTCTGGAAGAAAAGTTCTATATGGAACCTCAAATGGTTCTGTTGAATGTCTGTTGTTTGGAACGTCTGTCTTGTGGAACGTCTTTTGTGTGGAACTTTTGTCATTTGAAACCCTTAAAAGGTTCTGTATATGAAGCCCCTGGCAGAACCATTTAAGGGTTCCATATAGAACCTTTTCTTCTAAGAGTGCTTCCTTTGTGGAATGTTTGTCATGTGGAACATCTTACTTGTGGAAAATCTTTCGTGTGGAACGTTTGTCATGTGAAACCCATGAAAAAGTTTCTGTATATGAAGTGCCTGGCAGAAACCATTTGAGGTTCCATATAGAACCTTTTCTACTACGAGTGTTTCCTTTGTGGAACGTTTGTCATGTGGAACATCTGTCTTGTGGAACGTCTGTCGTTTAGAACGTCTATCATTTTGTAACGTCTGTCATGTTGAATGTTTGTTGTGTGAAACCCCTGAAAGGTTCTGTATATGAAGCGCCTGGCAGAACCATTTGAGGTTCCATATAGAACCTTTTCTACTAAGAGTGTTTCCTTTGTTGAACGTTTGTCATGCCTAATGTCTTTCTTGTGAAACTTCTGTTGTGTTGACCGTCTGTCGTGTGGAACGTTTGTCGTGTGGAACGTCTGTCATGTAAGCGATCGCTTTTTAATACTTTTAAGAGCCTCTAAAAATAATCCATCACTGATAAAACAGTGTGATGAAGCACTAGCAGTTAATATGTTGCATGCAGAACTGTTTCCCATGTTTGCGTGTCTCTCAGAGGAGAGCTCAGGTAGTGCAACACAGTCCCACTTTAAGAAACTGGGCCGACCCAAATGGGCAGAACTCTCGCCTCTGGTCTCTGTTGTACCCCATAAACTCCGGATCCTCCAACCTACATATGACTGCCTACACACACACACACACACACACACTCGCTCTGAATAACCCACTTCAGCGTCTCACACTCTCTCTCTTCTCTTAATAGCTCCTCAGATGAGTGGCGCTGCTCTTAAATTGATTGAAGTAATTAGAGATTACAGCAGCTCGACAGTCATCCAGCTGTAATTGTCTGACCGCCTCCTCATCATCGTCTGATCCAGTGACGACACTGAAAGACTGTCTCCGGTAGTTTAGACGAAGAGTGTGTAGTTGTTGTCGGTGTGGGAGTCGCAGCGCCTCCTGCTGGCTGGTCTGAGCTCACATTCACACCTGTTTATACCTGCCAGACACTCCAGACACCTGAGACGCAGCCAACACACACACACACACACACACACACAGGCGTGTCCATCCCTACAACACGCTGTCCTCGACTGAACGTGTGCACAAACACACAAACACACACATGCTCTAGTTCTCATCTTAAATATTACAGCATGTTTCCACAGATTTTTTTTTTTGTATTGTGCTTTAACCCTCTGAGGTCTAAGGGTTTTTGGGGTCCTTGAGGTGTTCTGACATGCTCTGACATTTGTGCTTTTTTCAGTTATTTATAAACATGTTAATGGCAAAGGTGTAAATTCACTCAATATAGCACAAACTGGACTACTGTAATTTCTCAGCAACAATTATGAAACATGTTTGTATTTTTGAGAGAATATTGCTTATGCATGGTTATTGAAAAAACTAAAACTTAAAGTGTCTGAAATAAGGCCACAAAACACATACTAAATATGTGTCCACAAGACTTTTGACTAATGAGTGTTGTTGCCTAGAATTTTTGCTTCAAAATGATCTGAAAATCATCCTGCCTAATCATTTACACAAACACATACACTGATTTAAATTTTATTAGACACCTTTTGTTTGGAAAGGCAATATGCGTGGAGGCGTGTTCACACCTGAGAAGACAAAGGCCGGATAATGTGCCGCATAATGAGCTGCATATTAATTAGCCCTTTCACACAGGTGTGTCACAGGATCCCAAAGAATGCAAGGACAAAAGAAATGATCTATATAGCCTATACATATTTTACAATTAGAAATTGTAACCAATTACAAATAGGTTACAATTACAACAACAATTACAATTTTAACAATATTTCAAGTGTATTTCTTTGTAAAAAGTATACATTTTATCATATGTATTAAAAAAGGTTTCATTAGTTTGAATATTGGAAGAAACACTATAATAACATCTTAGTTGATAATTCAATATACCTACTTTATTTTTGACAAAACATCATACTATAGTATATTTAACTATGAGCAGAAATTGGTGAACAAAAGCGTACCTATTTAATGTGACAGTAGTCTTTTTTTACAGTCAAAACTTTATAATCTATCCAAAACTAATCACAAAATCGTGTCTAAACATTCATATTTAGTCTGTAATATATTGTGTATGATATATTAGTATATACATGTGAATTTGCAGCTTGTTGCTTATACAGACATTTTATTTCAACATATTTCAGTCTATTTTTACTCATCTTAGTAGGCTATAGCAATATAGTTTGTATGTGTTCATCCCCCCCCTCCACCAAACAACCCCACACCATATTCCCCCCTCCCCCAAACAACCCCACACCTGCATGCCTAGTGCTTGATTTTATACACCTGTGGCCATGGAATTGATTGGAACACCTGAACTCAATGATTTGGAGGGGTGTCCCAATACTTTTGGCAATATAGTGTATGTTTTACAAATTTAACCTGTTTGCTGGTTTTATTGAAGGTTGCAGTGATGTTTATATAGGCCTGTTTTTAATAATTCATCATAAATCTCAATCACATTTATGATGCACATGGAAAAAAACATGTGCAACAAAGTCACAAATAATCTGTCTATATAATATAAGCATTATTAAATATTTAATTGAAAACAAAGCAATTACAATACGTTTTGTTCTCTTAAAAAAAGTTTTTGCCTGCTAAACATTGATTAAAAAACAAACTTTTTAGGAGGGAAAACAATTTAAGAGCATTTATGAAAATGATTTTCGTTCTCTGTGAATTTGAGTGTGTGTGTGTGTTGTTTTGAGTTCAGTCTGAAGATGTATTGGGTTAGAATTCGGTCACAATTTTAGCGCGCAAGATCACATTTTGAGCGCGCAAAAGGGCATTTTGCACGCGCGTGAACTGAGTTTTTCGGAGAAATGTTCGTCTCGCAGATAAGAAAATATTTCGAGCGAACGAAAATCAATTTTGCATTTAAAATAAGTATTTGGATGTGCGCAGACGTTCTCTTTCGCATGTGCAAAGTTTCACTTTCTTGCTCCTCTCATACCATCCGTAAGCGCTCTCGAAGCGCAGACGGCTCGCGTGCTCAACACATCCCAGCGTTACAATATGCCATAATGCCAGCCAATCAGAGATGATGAGGCTGCTAAATTCTGATTGGCTAGCTTGAAAACCAATCACAAGACTCCCTGAATCACCGACTGTGGACGAGGAAAAATACATGGTGGAACTGGAAGATATTTATGTTTAATTTGTTTAATGGATTGAACATTTCAATTTAAGTTCAAGTAAACAAAAACATTCACAGCAGAGATGTTCTGTAAAAACAACTATCATACTAAAAAAATATACTATTATATACTTGTATATACTTATATACTATTTTAGGATGGATAGTGTGCACATTGGGGTGCAGGCTTGTTCCCCTCACTGCAAAAAAAAAAAAAGAAAAAAAAAAGAAAGACATGTGGGTAACAATGCAAACATATCTGCAAATATAACTGTAAGTGAAAAATCTTGGGTGTGTGACCCACAAGACTTCTATTTAATTACTCGCATAATTCAATTTTTTTATTTTCTTTATTTTAGTTGTTTTTACATGACATCTGCTGTGAATGTTTTTGTTTAAATAATTCCAAGGATATGAAGTAGATTGATTATTATTTTAACGTTATTACATTGCATTTCTACGTTTATTTGATGGCTTTTTTTTATTCTGATGTGAGTGATGTACCGTTTTTACCCACTTATTTCATTAAAAGGGGAAAAGTCTGTCCATCTTCATTTCTGAAAATGTGTAACATTTGAGACCCCAGCTCGGTCACATTCATATTTCACTAATGTTAATTACATAACTTGCTGTTCAGAAAGAAGTTAGAACTACCTCTGTCTTGAGGTGTAGCAAACACTGGGACATGCCATTATGTACAGTAATAGTACGATTTGATTTTGATTAAAAATAAGCTAAAGAAAATTGGCTTAAAATAAGCTAAAAAATAAACTGTGAATTGAACTTAAATAGAAGTGTTCAAGCCATTAAACAAATTAAACAAACATCGTCCACCATGTATTTTTCCTCGTCCACAGTCGGTGATGCAGGGAGTCTTGTGCTTGGTTTTCAAGCTAGCCAATCAGAATTTAGCAGCCTCATCTCTGATTGGCTGGCATTATGGCATATTGTAACGCTGGGTTGTGTTGAGCACGCGAGCCGTCTGCGCTTCGAGAGCGCTTACGGATGGAATGAGAGGAGCAAGAAAGTGAAACTTTGCACATGCGAAACAGAACGTCTGCGCACATCCAAATACTTATTTTAAATGCAAAATTGATTTTCGTTCGCTCGAAATATTTTCTTATCTGCGAGACGAACATTTCTCCGAAAAACTCAGTTCACGCGCGTGCGAAATGCCCTTTTGCGCGCTCAAAATGTGATCTTGCGCACTCAGAATTGTGACCGAAATCTAACCCCATAAAGATGAAGGTCTTTTCTCTCCCTGCAGACGCTCTAAAATCCAGGACACTGAAGATCAGCAGCTCCAGAGGACAAACACACACACACATACATACACACGAGAACAGAGAGAGAAACTACGGACTGACTGCTATCAGTGTCCACAGGTACATACTCACACACACACACACACACACACACACGCCCTATTGATCCTGAGGTACATTTGTCAATAACTCTTTATTCGTTGTAGAATATATGAAGACTGTATCACATATATGTTCCAATAATACTGACATATATGTGTGTGTGTGTGTGTTTTGTAGGGAATGAGAGCCCTACAGAATCATGTGGTTTCTGAGATGGAGGAGTGAGAGTTTGGCTGAACACACACGAGGTGAGACAAACACAAACACACACGAGTCCGTTTTGAGTTCAGATCAGACGTTTGATCACATAAAGATGGCAACACCTGACACACACACACACACACACACACACACACACACACACACACACACACACAGTAATCTTTGATAATCTGTGAGAAAGCTGCTGCTCTCATCAGAGTTTCACACACCAAATCTCATCAACCCAACACACACTCACTCAGAGGAACACAACTGTGTGTGTTTTAGGAATGTAACTCTCCATCATGTCATTTAAACCGTTCTCTCCTCTGTGAAACAGTGTATTTAGTGTGAACTCTCTCTTTAGTAACGTCTGCAGGTTGTTCTATTGTGTAGTTCTCTGACTGTCACATGTATATTATCCGGTGATGTTGTGCAGTCGGTCTCTGTGATGCGATTATTGTGCGATGCTCAATGTACGTGACTGTAAAGGCCCATTCACACCAAGCACGATAACTATAAAGATAACGATAAAGATATAATTCTAAAAATCGTTCTCCATATTAAAGAATAACAGAGTTCACACCACAACTATAACGATAAAGATATGAGGAACGATATCGTTGGGATCACTTTCAGAACGATTTTTTTCCAGCTGCCAAACGATAAAACACTGACAGCCAATCAGAATCCATTCTAATTTAAAGGTCTACTTTGAAACCGCAGCGCGGATGCGCGCGTGCTAATAAAAAGACCGTTATCAGTCGTTGGTGTGGACGCATATATAGTTATCTTTATCGTTATCTTTATAGTTATCGTGCTTGGTGTGTACGGGCCTTAAATGTGTGACTGCTTCTCCTAAGACCCGTTCACACAATCAAGCATAACTATAATTGTTACTGTAACCATAGAGTGAGAATATCAGAGTCCACAACACAACTATAATGATAACAACACAGAGAAACGATATCGTTGGAATCACTTTCAGAATGATGTTTTCCAGCTGATGAACGATCAAAACACTGACAGCCAATCAGAATCCATCCCGCTTTAAAGAGCTCCAGCATTTAAAGAGACAGACGACAAAACTGCAGCGCTAATAAAAAGCATAGTTATAGGAAAGGCCCTGTCACCCATAGTGTGAAGATGCTTTAGTTAGTTATAGTTATCATTAGCGGGATCTGTGATCACTCGTCTAGATTGATGTTACTGGGATCACTCGTCTAGTGATTGGGAGAAGTTGTTGCTTTGATCCGTAGTTACTGTGTTGTGAGATGACATGATGATGATGATTAGAGAATTGAGGGTTTAATTCTCTTGTTTAATATAATGTCTCTTAAAATATCCAGGTCTTGTTGTAATGTGTAATTTCTAATTGTAGTAATTAAGTGAATGAAGCATTTTTTATGTATGAAATAGCAGGAGAGACAGAAGAGGTGCGTTAGTAATAATGTTCCTAGCCGTCACATCATTAATCACACACACACACACACACACACACACCTGTGCTGCTCATTATCAGAGCATGTGTGAGCAGATGGGCTGCTGTTAATGTGTTGATGTGTTTACTAACCCATCGATCTGCTGATCTGTGTGTGTGTGTGTG
The DNA here is from genome assembly GCA_030578255.1 of Tiaroga cobitis. Classification (NCBI taxonomy): domain Eukaryota; kingdom Metazoa; phylum Chordata; class Actinopteri; order Cypriniformes; family Leuciscidae; genus Tiaroga; species Tiaroga cobitis. The sequence continues at coordinate 53,394,858 of CM060593.1, forward strand.
TGTGAAGTGTTGTGGTTTATTTTCATTTCTGATGGTGTAATTAGATCAGATTAATCAGAGTTCATCATGTGTTGGCCCTCATGATCACGCAGGGGCCGCACGTGTTCAGACTGACTGATTGATGAATAAATCACCTGCACATCTTCAGTCTGTCAAGTCAAGTCACCTTTATTAATACAGTGTTTTTTACAATAGAGATTGTATCAAAACAGCTTTACAGAGATAACAGGAAAATAGTGTTGTAATAATATTGTTAAATATAAAATTAAATGTCCCCAACTAAGCAAGACAAAAGCCAATGGCGGCATAGGTGAAGAAAGGCGACAGTGAAGGAACCAAAACTCCATCAGTGACAGAATGGAGAATAAACCTTGGGAGAACCCAGACTCAGTCACTCAGTTCTCCTCTGGCCAACGAGCGAACAGTGTGTGATTATGATCAGGCAGCATTACAGGTCAGAGGTCAGATTGGATCAGAACATTATATTATGCAGTTCATCTGGTTGAAGATCGGAGTCACGCCGGTATGTAGACGAGTTGTTGAGGATCAGTGCCGATGGCTGTCGTGTCGATGAGGCTTTCACAGGGGAGAGTGTAGATCACACAAGCTCTGCTGACACTGCAGTGATGCGTTGTGGTCGTGTCTAGGCGCAGGTCCTCCATCTGGTCTGGATACGGCCCGGGTCCGGCTGATTACAGTAAACCTCGGAACAAACAGAAAGACTAAAATTAGTGTAGATGCCATTCTTTTTATGATGTATCGAGTACATCTGTGTTTTAGGAGGTGTTCCCGGTTCCGGCTGACCTAATCTATGCAGCCTAATAATCATTGAACTGATTTGTATAATAGGAATGTATAGTGTTATATGTTTATGCCAGGCCAAAGAGATGTGTTTTTAGTCTAGCTTTGAACTGACAGTGTGTCTGCTTTTGATTTAGATATTCTAGGTATTATCAACTGGCCGGAGTTTTGAGATCGCAATAGACGTGAAGGACTATAATGCGTTAAGAGCTCGCTCAAGCACTGCGGAGCTAAACCATTTAGTGCTTTGTAGGTAATCAACAATATTTAAAAATGTATTCGATGTTTAATAGGGAGCCAATGCAGTGTTGACAGAACCGGGCTAATATGGTCATATTTCCTGGTTCTGGTAAGATCTCTGGTAAGAACGTATTCTGTGGGACTCTCAGGCCAAACGAAGCGAATTATTAGGCGGACACTTGAATATCCGAAGTGCAATTCCTAAAAGTGAACAACTGCAACATCTTCTTTATGAATCAAATTTGGACTTTTTATGCTTATCAGAGACGTGGTTGCATGCAAACTCTCCAGCCGATACTTTAAAAGTGCTCCGTTATAATATGTTCAGACAAGATGTATTTGTCGAGGTGGAGCAGGTGTGTTATTTTATGTCAAGGTAAATATAAGTTGTAAGCACATCCAATGGTTCTGTGTTAATGACCTAGATCGGTCTTAAATTAACTCTCTCAGCTCAAATGTCATTCACTGTGATTGTAATATAGCGTTCTATGATAAGTTGAATACTTAAAGAGTGTAATACTAACAATGAGATCATTTTATTAGGAGATTTTAATATAAACTGGAGTGATACAGCAAAAAGAAAAGAGCTAAAACGTGTAATGAGTAATTTTGATTTTCAACAGGTCATTGAAGGGCCGACTAGGATTACTAGTTCTTCAGAAACACTCATTGATTTGGTCTTTACTAATAGGCCAGAAAGACTAAAGAAATCCTATAATCTGGTTACTGGTTTATCTGACTACAATATGATATTGATCTTGAGAAAACTCACAAAACAGAGATTTAATTTAATAGCAAACGTTAGTCTAGAACATTCCTAATGGACAATTAACTAATCTTGAACGTACAATTAAAGAAATAAATTGGAATGAGCATCTTGCAAATACAAATGTGGATGATAACTATAATAGATTGATGTGTGAACTTCAAACAACTATACAAAGTTTTATGAGGAAAGTGAAATATAAACCAGGCAAAAGAAATGATCTACCGTGGTTAAATGAAAACATAAGGTCACTCATGAAACAAAGGGACCAAGCTCTCAAGATGGCTCTCAGGAACAAAGTGGAACAGGAGAAGCGTCTATTTACCACGCTGAGAAATAAGGTTGTAAAGGAGCTTAAAAAGGCTAAAGCGACATTCTTTATTAATGCTATATGTGAAACAAAGGGGAAAAGTAAAGAAATCTGGCAGAATTTGAATAAATTAACATGGAAATATAATACCATTAATAAAAAAATCAAATTAAATATAGATGGAAATGTGATCGATGATCCAAGTAGAGTGGCTATAGCATTTAATACTTACTTCATTGATTCTATAAAGACTCAGAATTCCACTGGATTGAAATATTCTGTCGCTCCTCTGAATACTAATGCTCCCATTTTAACTTTTAGAGAAGTGGCCAATACCAAAGTGTGTATGATTATTTCCTCTTTAAATCGTTCAAGGGCAGAGATGTATAAAGTACTAGAGACACAGACTTGAGTAAAAGTACAAGTGCTCTATCAAAAAAGTGACTTGAGTAGAAGTTGAAGTGAGTGGAAGTACTAAAGTATTCACAAAAAAATGTACTTAAGTATTGCAAGTAGGTTTTTTCTTAATTTACTACTCAAGTACTAAAAGTAAAAGTACAAGTATTGGATTATGTAGTAAAGCATCTCACCCTTCTCTTCCCTGCTTGTGCCTTTTTTCTCCACAGCTTATTGGGTATTTATCTGGATGTTACAGCGATATCTGAAAGCTTTGTTTATGTCAGGGACTTCCTGGAATGTCACATTTGGCTCTTCTTCACGTGTTCCATATATGGACTAATGTGCACAGGGCGCCCTCAGGCTTCCAGTATGGATTGAAAATACAGTATATTAGATTATCCAAAGCTCATAATAATTTCATCGGGCCATTTTGGGTATAAATCCAATAAATATTATTCCTCTCTATAGCGATCTGACGTAAACCTATGAAAATCTATCAATATTTGTCAAAAACTGCACAAGCTAAAAGCCCGAGGGACATTGTTTTGTCAAGCGCTTCACAGGAGTTTTAAAAAAAAAAATTATGGGAGCGGCTGACGCTCATAATTCATATTAAAGGTATTGAGTCATTTTTTCATTACATAACTCCTGACACAAATTAAGGAATAGCTGTCACTATAAGTTTCTCAGAATAAAATAGTGGTCAAATACTGATACTTGAGTCTTCTATATTTTTAATGATGTATAGTTTGTCAAGGTACTAACATTAAATCTAATAGTAACTTTGAACTATTTAAAACAAAGAACTATTCAGTGCGCCGGCGTCCTCGCACATTCTATATGAATTGTCTTTCACTCCGACAAATGAAAACATGGACTCTAAGTAGGGCCAGGGGTCTCCTTCCTCACGATCACTCGAAGTTGAATGGTGTTTCTGGTTCTTCTATCTCGAAACAAACTAACAAATCTCAAGTGTTCTCAATGGAGGCAGGCAGCAGAGCGGGAGGCAGAACAGGAGCACGCGCGGTCTTCTTGATCGCTTGATTCGCTCAATGATGAGCCAGCTTCATTAAACCTGGTGACAGAGCCATCTACCGCTCTGGCAGTGATTATGTGGGTTTGGAATGATTCGTAACATTTGTATAATTGTAACGAGTAACTATGCAGTACATAAAAAATGTATCGGAGTAAAAGTATTAAACTCATCGAAAATATGTACTGAAGTAAAAGTGGAAGTAGGACAAAAAAATAATACTCTAGTAGAGTACAGATACAGCCTTTTAGTACTTAAGTACAGTAGTGAAGTAGTTCTACTTCGTTACTATACATCTCTTTTCAAGGGCAAAGGATGTTTATGGAATGGACACAATATTTATTAAAACTCATAAGGAAGCACTCATTCCTCCTATTACAAAAAATATGAATCAGTCTATTATTGATTGAGTTTTTCCAAGTGCTTGGAAAACTGTATAACCAGTATCAAAAACTGTATCACCAGTGTATAAATCAGGTGATCATATGACCATTAGTAATTATAGACCCATCAGTATCCTTCCGGCAGTATCAAAAATTGCCAAAAAATGCATCTCCCAACAGATAATATTTCACTTAAATGCTACGTCTTGTACATTACATACAATGCAATTTGGCTTTCGAAAACATCATTCCACTGAAACAGCTAATTGTTTTCTTTTGGAGGTGTAGTTGGGGCGGTCTTCCTTGATTTGAAGAAAGCCTTTTAAACAGTAAATCATGAGGTTTTAATAACAAAGTTATCAAAGTTTAATTTTTCATCCAGTGTCATCAAATGGATTCAATCATACCTTTCAGATAGAAAACAATGTGTTCGTATAGACCATAAAACTTCCCAAGTAACTGATAATGACTTGGGGGTACCCCAAGGTTCAACTTTGGGTCCTCTGTTGTTCTGTCTGTATATTAATGACCTACCTGAAGTTTGTCCTTCTGCAGTAACTTGTCAGATGTACGCTGATGATACGGTCATATATGTACATGCATGGTCAATATTTCAAATTGGCTAACAAACTCTTGTTTACATCTTAATACCAGTAAATCTGTATGCATGTTCTTTTCGAAATCTGCAAATAAAGATCCCGGCCCAGAGGTTACTGTAGCAGGAAGAACGCTGTCAGTTCTACAGGAGTTTAAATATTTAGGTATAATACTAGACACACAACTGACATAAGTTAAAAAAGTTGTAAACAAAATTAAATTGAATTTGGTAAATTTTAGGTACATTAGAAGTAATTTAACTACAGAGGCCTCAAAGTTGTACATTGATGCCATGATATTGTCATATATGAACTACTGTATGACCAGCTGGACGCAGACAGGAAGGACTGCATTACAATCAGTAGAAACAGTTTATAAACGAACAGGCTTTGAAAACAATGGATAATAAGTCAAATTAATTTCGTCATTGTAATATTTTAAAGAAACATGTTTTTTTAGGAAAATAAATTGGGAAAATATGGTCAAATTTGCTGATATCTTGCTTGTGTATAAAATGTTGCATGGTTTAGCCCCCACAATGAATTTGTTAAACAAAATCTTAACTCATCCACCAGAGCTACTTCTAGAGGTGACTGTAAAATACCATATAGGAAAAGTTCCTTCGGACAGTCAGCCTTTTCCTACCGAGCAGCGCGTACCTGGAAGTCAAGTCAAGTCAAGTCATCTTCATTTATATAGCGCTTTTAACAATGGATTGTTCCAAAGCAGCTTTACAGAGATAAACATATAATTTAAGGTAACAGAGATTGTTTTGGCATTATAGCGGTTCTTGAATAATGTTATTTCCAGCTAAAGTTAACTTTGATTGATTCACCTCCGTCGAAATGATCAGACTTTTAAACGCGAACCTGTGATTAACGCTGACGGCGTTCACATGCTCATTCAGAATTGATTCTATAGTTATGTGCTTTTTAAAATATGTGCGCAGGTTTATAATTCATACAACCCAGCCTAAACAAACTACTTTTCTTGCCTATAAATTTTGATACAGAATACAATACACAATACACAATACCTACAGAAGTAAGAAACATTACTTCTCTCACCACCTTTTCACAAACTATAAAACAGTGGTTGCTGGACAATCAAATATGTTGTCATAATCTGCAGTAGTGTATTCATGTATTCACAGGTTGATATATTCTATTTGTCGTTATTTGTGCTTGCTTGATGTTGACTGTGTCTATGTAATCTGTTTATGTTTTTAATGTTGTCTGTATGCAATGTTTTTACAGTTTTTATAATAACAACCGGCCAGGGACTGCAGATGAAAATTAGTCTGTACGGCTAAATCTGGCTCATTTACATTTGGACATTGTTCTTATGTTCATTAATGTGCATTGTCCCTTATTAAATAAACAAACAAACAAACTCGAGCTGCGGCGTTTTGAACTAGCTGTAGTTTATTTATTAAGCGTGCAGGGCAACCACCCAGTAGAGCATTACAATAATCTAGCCTTGAGGTCATGAACGCATGGACTAATTGTTCCGCATTTCCCAATGAGAGCATATGGCGTATTTTAGATATATTTTTAAGATGGAAAAATGCAGTTTTACAGATACTAGACACGTGGCTTTCAAAAGAAAGGTTGGTATCAAAGAGCACACCCAGGTTCCTAACCGACGACGAAGACTTGACAGAGCAGCCATCAAGTGTTAGACAGTATTCTGGGTTATTACGTGTGGAAGTTTTTTGTGCAATAATTAGAATCTCTGTCTTTTCAGAATTTAGTAGTAGGAAATTACTAGTCATCCGATTTTTTATATCAGCTATGCATTCCGTTAATTTTGTGAATTGGTAAGTTTCGTTGGGTTTTGAAGAAATATACAGCTGAGTATCATCGGCATAACAGTGAAAGCTAACTCCATGTTTCCTAATGATATCTCCTAATGGTAGCATGTACAGAGTGAACAGCAGCGGTCCTAGTACTGAGCCTTGTGGTACGCCATACTGAACTTGTGATCGATAAGACATCTCTTCATTTACTGCTTCAAACTGACAAGTCTGTGTGTCTGTGTGTGTGTGTGTGTATGTGTGTGTGTGTGTGTGTGTGTGTGTGTGTGTGAGGGTAGCATGTACAGAGTGAACAGCAGCGGTCCTAGTACTGAGCCTTGTGGTACGCCATACTGAACTTGTGATCGATAAGACATCTCTTCATTTACTGCTTCAAACTGACAAGTCTGTGTGTCTGTGTGTGTGTATGTGTGTGTGTGTGTGTGTGTGAGGGTAGCATGTACAGAGTGAACAGCAGCGGTCCTAGTACTGAGCCTTGTGGTACGCCATACTGAACTTGTGATCGATAAGACATCTCTTAATTTCCTGCTACAAACTAACAAGTCTCTCTGTGTGTGTGTGTGTGTTTGAGTGTTTGTTTTCATATCTTGCCTGCACTCACTTCATTTCTCGGTCTGGTCTCGTCACTGTTACACAGACTCTTCTACCTGAGATACCACTTGCCTGTTTATCATCTGCATCGGAATCTTCGTCTTCAGTTCATGGTCTGCCGTCTTGGATGTCCTGTTGTGTGTTTTTATCATCTGTGTTCATAGTTAGCTAAGTCCCTGATCATCTAGCTCACCAAATCACCTGTTGTGTGTCGTTTCTACTCGTTTCTACTCTGTTCTGTTCAATAAACTTTATATCTTCACACCATCTGTCTGTGAAACCTATCTATCTGTCAAACCTGTGAACATGCTGATATCAAGAGAAACTGTAGGCCTGTGCGATTTTCGGAAGAAATTTTAGATTTCCTGGTTAAAATTGCAATTTAAATGTGACAATAAAAAAAAAAAAATGATGCCAGTGTAGGCATATACTTGTAGTGCTGCATAAAATAATAATAACAATAGCCTAATTATATTTTTTTACTTTAGCCTACAGAAATGCAGGCGGCCTATAACGATCAGTCGTTAAGTCGTTAAAAAGGAACACCTCAGTACACTACACTAGAGAAAAATATATGGATTATCATGTTACTTACAAAAGTTTCCATTCGTTATGATGTTATGAAATGAGATTGGAGTAAAAACAAGAAGTTTGGCGCTTTTCACACGCACAGCGCGTGCAGAGAACAATTAATGATGCGATCGAGCCGCTCCAAACTAAAACATTATTGTTATCACATTATAAATCTCTACGTTTGAGCAGATATCAGCAAACACTGGTCTAAACATTATAATATTCACCATATTAGTGTAATATGCTGTAACTGTCATGTTCTCTTGCGTGCGGATGCTGGTGTTCGGGAACACACTCATGTGTGTGAGACGCTTCTGGAGGGAATTACACCACATCATTCTGATCACACACTTCGACTCCACCAAACCAACATTAGAGACGCTGCGATGGCATTGGTCCGCTGTTATCCAGTTATCCAATCACAGCTGATGCTGACGCAAAGTCATAAAGCCCACATAAAATTATAATTGAGAACAATTATAATTTTGTTGTGGGAAGAGCGCATTCACTACAGGACTACAAATTCTGACAAGCACATAACTTAGTTCAAGTTCATTTTCACAAGTTTCACAATCACATTATTTTATGCAGATATAAGTTCTAATATGTTTATGTGAGACTTTTGTTTTTATAATCCGGCTCTAAAAAAATATATACAAATTTGGATTTAGATTTATCGGCCATTTTATCGGTTATCTGTATCGGCCAAAATGTTCATATCTTAACACACGCGCGCACACACACACAGACACACACACA
>CM060593.1:53405625-53440625 GCA_030578255.1 Tiaroga cobitis
CCTCTCCCTATGGAGGATCCCTTTCCCACTCTACAGATAAAGCGTTGTGAATTCCGGCTCGCGTACCCCGAAGTGATAAAATAAAACAAAATTCTGTATCAAAATTTATAGGCAAGAAAAGTAGTTTTAGGCTGGGTTGTATGAATTATAAACCTGCGCACATATTTTAAAAAGCACATAACTATAGAATCAATTCTGAATGAGCATGTGAACGCCGTCAGCGTTAATCACAGGTTCGCGTTTAAAGTCTGATCATTTCGACGGAGGTGAATCAATCAAAGTTAACTTTAGCTGGAAATAACATTATTCAAGAACCGCTATAATGCCAAAACAATCTGTTACCTTAAATTATATGTTTATCTCTGTAAAGCTGCTTTGAAACAATCCATTGTTAAAAGCGCTATATAAATGAAGATGACTTCTGTTGCTCACCTCGGCCTGAACACACACTTCTGTTGCTCACCTCGGCCCGAACACACACTTCTGTTGCTCACCTCGGCCCGAACACACACTTCTGTTGCTCACCTCGGCCCGAACACACACTTCTGTTGCTCACCTCGGCCTGAACACACACTTCTGTTGCTCACCTCGGCCTGAACACACACTTCTGTTGCTCACCTCGGCCCGAACACACACTTCTGTTGCTCACCTCGGCCCGAACACACACTTCTGTTGCTCACCTCGGCCCGAACACACACTTCTGTTGCTCACCTCGGCCCGAACACACACTTCTGTTGCTCACCTCGGCCCGAACACACACTTCTGTTGCTCACCTCGGCCCGAACACACACTTCTGTTGCTCACCTCGGCCCGAACACACACTTCTGTTGCTCACCTCGGCCCGAACACACACTTCTGTTGCTCACCTCGGCCCGAACACACACTTCTGTTGCTCACCTCGGCCTGAAGACACACTTCTGTTGCTCACCTCGGCCCGAACACACACTTCTGTTGCTCACCTCGGCCCGAACACACACTTCTGTTGCTCACCTCGGCCCGAACACACACTTCTGTTGCTCACCTCGGCCTGAACACACACTTCTGTTGCTCACCTCGGTCTGTTGCTCACCTCGGCCTGAACACACACTTCTGTTGCTCACCTCGGCCCGAACACACACTTCTGTTGCTCACCTCGGCCCGAACACACACTTCTGTTGCTCACCTCGGCCCGAACACACACTTCTGTTGCTCACCTCGGCCCGAACACACACTTCTGTTGCTCACCTCGGCCCGAACACACACTTCTGTTGCTCACCTCGGCCCGAACACACACTTCTGTTGCTCACCTCGGCCCGAACACACACTTCTGTTGCTCACCTCGGCCCGAACACACACTTCTGTTGCTCACCTCGGCCCGAACACACACTTCTGTTGCTCACCTCGGCCTGAACACACACTTCTGTTGCTCACCTCGGCCTGAACACACACTTCTGTTGCTCACCTCGGCCCGAACACACACTTCTGTTGCTCACCTCGGCCTGAACACACACTTCTGTTGCTCACCTCGGCCTGAACACACACTTCTGTTGCTCACCTCGGCCTGAACACACACTTCTGTTGCTCACCTCGGCCTGAACACACACTTCTGTTGCTCACCTCGGCCTGAACACACACTTCTGTTGCTCACCTCGGCCTGAACACACACTTCTGTTGCTCACCTCGGCCTGAACACACACTTCTGTTGCTCACCTCGGCCCGAACACACACTTCTGTTGCTCACCTCGGCCCGAACACACACTTCTGTTGCTCACCTCGGCCCGAACACACACTTCTGTTGCTCACCTCGGCCTGAACACACACTTCTGTTGCTCACCTCGGTCTGTTGCTCACCTCGGCCTGAACACACACTTCTGTTGCTCACCTCGGCCCGAACACACACTTCTGTTGCTCACCTCGGCCCGAACACACACTTCTGTTGCTCACCTCGGCCCGAACACACACTTCTGTTGCTCACCTCGGCCTGAACACACACTTCTGTTGCTCACCTCGGTCTGTTGCTCACCTCGGCCTGAACACACACTTCTGTTGCTCACCTCGGCCCGAACACACACTTCTGTTGCTCACCTCGGCCCGAACACACACTTCTGTTGCTCACCTCGGCCTGAACACACACTTCTGTTGCTCACCTCGGTCTGTTGCTCACCTCGGCCTGAACACACACTTCTGTTGCTCACCTCGGCCCGAACACACACTTCTGTTGCTCACCTCGGCCTGAACACACACTTCTGTTGCTCACCTCGGCCTGAACACACACTTCTGTTGCTCACCTCGGCCTGAACACACACTTCTGTTGCTCACCACACACTTCTGTTGCTCACCTCGGCCTGAACACACACTTCTGTTGCTCACCTCGGCCTGAACACACACTTCTGTTGCTCACCTCGGCCTGAACACACACTTCTGTTGCTCACCACACACTTCTGTTGCTCACCTCGGCCCGAACACACACTTCTCTTGCTCACCTCGGCCTGAACACACACTTCTGTTGCTCACCTCGGCCTGAACACACACTTCTGTTGCTCACCTCGGCCTGATCACACACTTCTGTTGCTCACCTCGGCCTGAACACACACTTCTGTTGCTCACCTCGGCCTGAACACACACTTCTGTTGCTCACCACACACTTCTGTTGTTTACCTCGGCCTGAACACACACTTCTGTTGCTCACCTCGGCCCGAACACACACTTCTGTTGCTCACCTCGGCCTGAACACACACTTCTGTTGCTCACCTCGCCCTGAACACACACTTCTGTTGTTTACCTCGGCCTGAACACACACTTCTGTTGCTCACCTCGGCCCGAACACACACTTCTGTTGCTCACCTCGGCCCGAACACACACTTCTGTTGCTCACCTCGGCCCGAACACACACTTCTGTTGCTCACCTCGGCCTGAACACACACTTCTGTTGCTCACCTCGGCCTGAACACACACTTCTGTTGCTCACCTCGGCCTGAACACACACTTCTGTTGCTCACCTCGGCCTGAACACACACTTCTGGTGCTCACCTCGGCCCGAACACACACTTCTGTTGCTCACCTCGGCCTGAACACACACTTCTGTTGCTCACCTCGGCCTGAACACACACTTCTGTTGCTCACCTCGGCCTGAACACACACTTCTGTTGCTCACCTCGGCCCGAACACACACTTCTGTTGCTCACCTCGGCCCGCACACACACTTCTGTTGCTCACCTCGGCCCGAACACACACTTCTGTTGCTCACCTCGGCCCGAACACACACTTCTGTTGCTCACCTCGGCCTGAACACACACTTCTGTTGCTCACCTCGGCCTGAACACACACTTCTGTTGCTCACCTCGGCCCGAACACACACTTCTGTTGCTCACCTCGGCCTGAACACACACTTCTCCGAATAAATCCGACAGGGTGATTAGGATCAGGTCTTCCATCAGCCTGAAGGGGTTTATTCTGAGATCACACACATACACTCACACAAACAAACACACACACACTCACATACACACACACAAACAAACACACACACACTCACATACACACACACTTAAAGGTTTTTTTGTCTCGGATCTCACCAACACACACACACACACACACACTCACACACACACACACACACTTACACACACACACACTTGAAGTTATTTTTTTCTGAGATCTCACACACACACACACACACACACACACACCTGAAGGGGTTTATTCTGAGATAACAGCCGGCTGGATGAACATTATCCGCTTATTACACGGACTCTTGCCACATCAGTGAATAATTAGACACGAAATATTGATCTGAGTTGAAATATGTTATTATCTCTTTAAACGCAAAGCTTGCGCGGTAATAGATCAATTTAGACGGACATGTAAGAGATACGGTATACAGTCATACACTTATTACACAGCATTTCAACACATAAATAATTATGGAGATCAGAGATATTGATTTCAGATTAAACTGTTTTAAAATCGTACCTGTTTGTATCTCATAATCCAACAGTGTACAAAACAATAGTCACAAAATGGCCGCCGCTGCGTTTGTATGAAACAAGAGAGAGTGAGTCCACGATACTGGATGGCATAATTAAATATCTCTACACAAAATATTGATTTGACTGAGTTTTAATATTTTATTAGCTCGCCAAAAGCAAAACCCGTTCCTAGCGAGTGTGTAGCGCTGATGACTTCAGTGACCGGATGAGCCGGTGTTTCTGCTCTCAGCGGCTGTTATGCCCCCCAGCCCCCCCCCCCCCCATGAAGACGTTTTTTTACATGAGGTCATATTACTATAATTAACTGAAAAACATCTATCACTCAAATAGGACTGAAACCATTTGAAGACTGTACCTTTTAGACCTACTGCGTGTTCAAGACGGGAGATAAGGATGTTATGGTCAATCATGTCAAAAGCTGCGCTCAAGTCAAGCAGCTCCAAGACAACATAATCTCCTTCGTCTAAAGCCAGAAAGATATCGCTTAACACTTTCAACTCTGTGCTGTGGGCTGTTTTAAACCTCGATTGCAACATTTCAACATTTAAAAATGAAAGTAGTTGTTGCAGCACAACTTTTTCTAAAATTTTAGAGACAAAGGACATCTGAGAGATTGGCCTGTAGTTCTGCGTATCATCCTGGCCCTAATTTGGTCGCTTCAACCGAGGTGTCACCACAGCATGTTTAAACTCTGGTGGACATGTCCCACTGGACAAGCTCTTATTAGTCAAATGTGCTAAACTCAGTGATACACAGTCAAAGGTCTGCTTTATCAAACGACTAGGCATCAGATCATTTGCACAGAATGTTGGTTTCAGTTTTTGTACAATATCCTCCAGAGCTGTCCAAGTAATGGGCTCAAAAACCCTCCAGTCAGCAATGCAGGCAGGATAGTGTCACCAGAGGGATCTGGGAGAATGAATGCATACATGTCCCTCGGGCAAAAGTTCAGATAGCGGCGATGAGTCTCCTACCTTTAGCCAGGTTTCCGATATGAAGAAAAGGTCCAGATCATTTGTCTCAAGAAAACCATTTAAGATGAATGTTTTGTTTACCACCGAGCGGGCATTTGACAGAGCCCGCTTGATCGGTATTAAATCCTTAACAGGAAATTTCTCACGGCGCAAACTGCGGAGATTCTTGAGATCCACACCTCTCCCCTGAAACGCAAACTGCGTGGTGGCACGACCCTTCGGGGAACTCCAGGAGAGCTCAACCCCACCGGATGAATCCCGCCACACGGCCCCTCCAAGAAAGGTCGCGGGACAATGGGCCTGATCCCCTGCCTAAGGCAGCGATGAACTCCGGCCCGTGGACGTCAGACTAGATGTCCGCAGCGTCTTTAATTTGACAGCGATGCCGCCACGACACCCTCTCTTACGGCGGCGCTTTTTGCGTGTCGCATCGTATAACGGGCGTATAGCGGGCGCCAGAGATAGCTGGGAACACTAGCCAGGAAGGGAGGGGGACGGCGGCCCTCTACAGTCCGCCGTCAGCGCATCATTCGTAGTTGACTTGATGGACAAAAGCTGATCCCGGTCATAAGTCAGGAGTGCACAGATTTGTTTGGTTAAACTAGTTAAACACAATAAAAACAGCACACTAACACATGCCCCAGACAGACGGCTAGCCACACACATCGGCGCCATCTTTGTGTGTCTGTCTCTCTTGAGTCTTTCACTGTGAGTTGTCATGTTCAGTTTTGATAGAATAAACAGACGCTTTGGTCCAGAAGTGCTCAGTATTTCATTAAACAAGTGTGTAAAAAGTGAAATGTCCCACACAAACGTAGTAACAGCCGATTCCACTACAGTTGATAAACTCACACACATCTGACCACATTTTGTGTAATATTGTAAAATTCAGAATTCCAGTCGTTCGTCTAATTTAATTCAATTTTGCAGTATTGATTAAATGCCGTGTAACAGAGATTGTCACAAGCCTTATTTATGAAAAATGTTCGTAAAGTCAATATGTAAATTAAGATTTTTCAAAAAAAAAGAGCCAGAGTTACAGAATGTGTTTTTTCTCGCAGGTCTCTCTCTCCTCCATCATGTCCATCTGCGTTTACCGAGGCTTGACTCCACCCTCTCAGGAAAAGCGGGCGTGGCTTTTTCCGCCAGCCCCGCCCTCACCCCACTGGCCCCGCCCCTCGCTCCCCCAGCTGTTGGCCGTGTGCCTGCTTCTGCTTCTACCAGCCGTCCAATCACGGCGCGATCGCGGCGGAGGGGGCGTGGCCCACTACATCCCATCATCAGTGGCCCAGTTCCCGCCCGTCTCCAAGCTTCTGCAGGGGCTGAGCATCGCAGTGGTGCTGGTGGGCAACTCCAGTGAGGTGGTGCTCGCCGGCACGCGCGAGAAGGATGACTTCGGCCACATGCCGCTTGCGCCCAGCGTGGAGATGCTCACTATGAACGAGACGGACCCCAAGAGCATCATCAAGAGCATCTGCGACCTGATGACGGAGCACTGGCTGCAGGGTGTAGTGTTCGGAGACGACACCGACCAGGAGGCCATCGCTCAGATCCTGGACTTCATCTCGGCACAGACACACATCCCCATCCTGGGCGTCAAGGGAGGATCCTCCATGATCATGGCCGCTAAGGTACGTGACCATATCCATATTCAGTATTTGTTCTATATCCACCTTATTCCTGACTCCGTTTTGAATTATAGGTGGCATTTCCGGTTTGGGGAACTTCCATTCAAAAAGACTGAAACGAATCATTCAAATCATAAGGTTGCCCTCAAGCCAGTCTCTCTCTCCCTCAACACTGAGTGAGTTAAACTGCAGTTCCTCCACTGGCCACTAGAGGCCGGCTGCAGAAGAGACTCAGTCCCATAGACCCGCATGTTAAAATGCCCAACTTTACAGCAGAATAAAACATGTTTACAGTCTGGTGCTAAAAGTGGTTTTAGTCTATATCGCTAATGTTGCCCTTCATGACGACTGTGACGGGGTGAAATTATTTTATAACTCATCCGTTTAAATTATATTAAGCCTTAAAGTTCTGCGTAATTAAGGGCGTGGCCACTTGAGTGACAGGTGGATTGCCGCTTATGTCACTGCTAGCCGTTTGTCTGCTAGCGTTAGCGTCACGTCACCTCAGCTAATCCGCCTCGCTGCACATGAAACGCTCTTCAGAAACACTACGGGTGACGTCACACACACTACGCCCATATTATATACAGTCTATGGTTGCCCTACAAATAAAGCTGATCCGCCAGTTTGACTGAATGAGCCGTCAATTTCCCTTCATGTTTTATTTTCATATAACAAGAATATTCTTGTTTCTTTTCAGTTCCTGCTTTCTTTTCCTCGTGATAATTTTCGTTTTTCCCTTTGCATTCCAGTTTAATAGTATGAAAAAGGACAACACATACTGCACATCTGTGGTCTGTTCTCTCGATTTAATTTACGATATATCCCATTAATAATTCACTGTAGTGCATGAAGAATCTCTCAATTTTCTCCTCAAATTCTCATGTCTGTTTCCAGGTTTGTTTTCACGGGTAAATATTTTGTAAATTTTTTTGACACTTTATTAAAATCTTGTTAACATTAGTTAATCCACTGTGAACTAACATGAACAAACAATGAACAGCTGGATTTGTATTAACTAACATTAACAAAGATGAACAAAAACAGTAACAAATGTATTGCTCATGGTTAGTTCATGTTAGTTAATACATTAACTGATGTTTAATAAATGAACCTTATTGTAAAGTGTTACCCAGACATATATATATATATATATATATTACTACAGTGATATTTAACCAGTCCGTTATTGCTGTGGAAAGAGTCGTGCTTTTGGGGTTATTCATGGTCTGTTGACAGGTCCTTGTTGATGCTTTTACACTTTTAAATGTCCTTTTAATGTTCGATGGTTGAAGGGTGAGTAGAATATTGTCATCTCATTGTACCCACTTTTATAAAAAACGTGTTATTCTATTTTTTTTTAGTCTATCCATGGTATTCCTGATCGCTGATCGATTGCTCCTGTCTGCCTCGCTGTCTGCTGTGTGTTTGTTTGCTTCGAGGCTGTAAGCTTCGCCTGAGCCTCGTATTTCTTTATGTTTTGAGCCATCATTTACTATCTAGTTGTTTATACTACTAAATACAGCTTACCCAACATCTCAGATTAACCTTACATCTCTAGCTTCCGTTATTGTTAACACAGCACGCTAGTAACTCGCTAACGTTAGCCTGCTAACGCGCCACCCGTGCGCTCATTTATTTATTTATTTTCTCTCGCGCGCCCGCGCCTTTGAGTTCATAAAGTCCAGGTAAGTAAGAAATCAGTCAACAAACACGGTGAGTAATGTCTTCTTGTCCTGTTATTGTCACCTGTGTCACATGTCATATGTTTAGTATAGCCTTCTCCGATGGCAATATAGGATTTATATGTGATAAGTGCAAGGAGACAGTCAGGCTGACGGAGAAGATTTCAGAACTAGAGACACGCATCCAAACTTTAATTGAGGATGGTAAGAATGCTAGATCTTTAGATAGTGTTTTGGATGCGCCTAGCATAGTGAACTCTTTACATGATTCGGTTCCGGCTGAAGTAGAGCCCGTGCAGCAGGGCAGATGGGTGACCGTGAGAGATCGTTCTAGTCGCGGATCAAAGAACCACTCTTCCGTTCCGATTCCCATAACAAACCGATTTGCCCCACTCAGTGAAACACCCACTGAGAATTCTGTTGATTGTGCCCTGGTAATTGGTGATTCGATCACACGGAACGTGAAAATAGAGACACCAGCCACCATAGTCACATGTTTGCCGGGAGCCAGAGCGCCTGACATCAAAGCAAATTTAAAAGTGCTGGCTAATGCTAAACGTAAATTCTCTAAGATCATTATTCATGTCGGCACTAATGATGTTCGACTCCGCCAGTCGGAGATCACCAAAATTAATATTAAAGAGGTGTGTGAACTCGCAAGTACGATGTCAGGCACTGTAATTTACTCTGGCCCCCTTCCTGTATGCAGGAGTGATGAGATAGTTAGCCGATTGGCCTCACTGAACGGTTGGCTGTCGAAGTGGTGTCCGCAGAATAATATAAAATTCATAGACAATTGGAAAAGTTTTTGGGGCAAGCCTGATCTGTTGAAAAGAGATGGTATCCATCCCTCCTGGGCTGGTGCTGCTCTTCTCTCTAGTAATTTGGCTCATAGTCTTAGAGATAAAACATGACAATCTGGGGCTCAGGTCAGGAAGCAGACAGACTGGCTAAACCGACCGTCTGCTAGCGTCCTCACGTCACCAAGGTCAGATAAATCCCATCACATAGAGCCTCTTTCACCTAGATATCATCATATAGAGGCTGTGTCTGTTCCCCGAATTTGGAAATCCAAAAAACGTCAGGTTAAAAATTTAATTGATGTTCAACAAATAAAAAACAGATATAATACAGATGAGCAAATGATAAAGCTTGGGTTGCTGAATATTCGATCCCTTACTTCAAAATCTCTCATAGTTAATGATATGATTTCAGATTATAATCTTGATATGCTGTGTTTGACAGAAACCTGGCTAAAACCAAACGATTACATTATTTTAAATGAGTCAACCCCACAAGATTACAGTTATAAACATGAACCTCGTCTGAAAGGCAAAGGGGGAGGTGTTGCTGTAATTTATAGTAATATTTTCAAAACCACTAAGAAATCTAGCTTTAAATATACTTCTTTTGAAGTATTGGTGCTTAATGTAAAAATATATAGTGTAAACGATAAATCACATTTGAGAATTATGCTGGCTACTGTATACAGGCCACCAGGGCACCATAAAGATTTTATCAAAGAATTTGCGGACTTTCTATCAGAATTAGTATTGGCTGCAGATAAAGTACTAATTGTTGGTGATTTTAATATACATGTAGATAATGAAAAAGATGCATTGGGATTGGCATTTAAAGACATTGTAAACTCAATTGGAGTTAGACAACACGTGTCAGGACCTACTCATCGTCGTAATCATACTCTAGATCTAATATTATCACATGGAATAGATGTTGATGCCGTTGAAATTCTGCAGCAGAGCGATGACATCTCAGATCATTATCTAGTCTCATGTAAATTACATTTAGCCAAGGCTGCAAAGCCGACTCCGTGTTATAAATACGTTAGACCTATAACTTCTGCCACTAAAGATTGCTTTATCAATAATCTTCCTAATCAGTTTCATCATCTCAGCATCCCGGATAGCTTAGAAGAACTTGATATTGCAACAGAAACGTTTAACTCTCTCTTTTCCAGCACTTTAGACGCAGTTGCTCCGTTGCGCTTAAAGAAGATTAAAGAAAATAGCCCAACGCCGTGGTACAGCGAGCACACCCGGGCCCTTAAGAGAGCAGCCAGAAAAATGGAGCGCAACTGGAAGAAAACTAAACTAGAGGTATTTCGGATTTCGTGGAAAGAGAGCTCGATTGCTTACAGAGAGGCTTTAAAAGCTGCTAGATCTGCTTATTTTTCAAACCTATTAGAAGAAAATAAACATAATCCAAGGTATTTATTTGAAACAGTGGCTAAACTAACGAAAAAGAAAGCTTCAAGCTCAGAAGTGTCCAAGCAACACAGCAGTGATGACTTTATGAACTTCTTCACTTATAAGATTGATAATATCAGGGACAAAATTATAACTATGCAACCGTCTACCACAGTATCGCATCAGGAAGTGCATTGTAGTCTCCCTGAGGAAAAATTTGATTCATTTGTTGCTATAGGAGAGGAAGAATTCAGCAAACTCGTTAATTCATCTAAATCGACAACTTGTATGTTAGATCCTATACCGACTAAGCTACTGAAAGAGATGTTTTCAGAGGTCACATATCCTCTTCTTAATATCATTAGTTCATCTTTGTCTCTAGGATACGTACCAAAAACCTTTAAACTGGCTATGATAAAACCGCTTGTTAAAAAAACACAACTTGATCCTACAGAATTAGTCAATTACAGGCCGATCTCGAATCTGCCTTTTCTGTCAAAGATATTAGAAAAAGCAGTATCTTCACAACTGTGTTCCTTTCTAGAAAGAAATGATATCTGCGAGGATTTTCAGTCCGGATTTAGACCGTACCATAGTACTGAGACCGCTCTCATTAGAGTCACAAATGATTTGCTCTTATCATCCGATCGTGGTTGTATCTCTCTATTAGTGTTACTCGATCTTAGTGCTGCATTTGACACAATTGACCACAACATTCTTTTAAATAGACTAGAAAACTATGTGGGCATTAGTGGAATTGCACTAGCATGGTTTAAATCATACTTAACTGACCGTTATCAGTTTGTAGCAGTAAATGAAGAGATGTCTTATCGATCACAAGTTCAGTATGGCGTACCACAAGGCTCAGTACTAGGACCGCTGCTGTTCACTCTGTACATGCTACCATTAGGAGATATCATTAGGAAACATGGAGTTAGCTTTCACTGTTATGCCGATGATACTCAGCTGTATATTTCTTCAAAACCCAACGAAACTTACCAATTCACAAAATTAACGGAATGCATAGCTGATATAAAAAATTGGATGACTAGTAATTTCCTACTACTAAATTCTGAAAAGACAGAGATTCTAATTATTGGACAAAAAACTTCCACACGTAATAACCCAGAATACTGTCTAACACTTGATGGCTGCTCTGTCAAGTCTTCGTCGTCGGTTAGGAACCTGGGTGTGCTCTTTGATACCAACCTTTCTTTTGAAAGCCACGTGTCTAGTATCTGTAAAACTGCATTTTTCCATCTTAAAAATATATCTAAAATACGCCATATGCTCTCATTGGGAAATGCGGAACAATTAGTTCATGCGTTCATGACCTCAAGGCTAGATTATTGTAATGCTCTACTGGGTGGTTGCCCTGCACGCTTAATAAATAAACTACAGCTAGTTCAAAACGCCGCAGCTCGAGTTCTTACCAGAACCAGGAAATATGACCATATTAGCCCGGTTCTGTCAACACTGCATTGGCTCCCTATTAAACATCGTATAAATTTTAAAATATTGCTGATTACCTACAAAGCACTAAATGGTTTAGCTCCGCAGTACTTGAGCGAGCTCTTAACGCATTATAGTCCTTCACGTCTATTGCGATCTCAAAATTCCGGCCAGTTGATAATACCTAGAATATCTAAATCGACTGCAGGCGGTAGATCCTTTTCCTATTTAGCACCAAAACTTTGGAACAGTCTTCCTACCATTGTCCGGGAAGCAGACACACTCTGTCAGTTCAAAGCTAGACTAAAAACACATCTCTTTGACCTAGCATACACATAACACACTATAGACTTCTATAATTCAATGTTAGGCTGCATAGATTAGGTCAGCCGGAACTGGGAACACTTCCCTTAAATCTTGATGTACTCGCTACATCATAAGAAGAATGGCATCTACGCTAATATTAGTGTCTTTGTTTATCCCGAGGTTTTACCGCAGCCTGCCGGATCCAGGCCGTGTCCAGATCTGACGAAGGAGATCCGCCTGGACCCGATGACAATGCAGTGCTGAAGTATCCACTATCCTCTCCCTATGGAGGATCCCTTCCCCACTCTACAGATAAAGCGTTGTGAATTCCGGCTCGCGTACCCCGAAGTGATAAAATAAAACAAAATTCTCTATCAAAATTTATAGGCAAGAAAAGTAGTTTGTTTAGGCTGGGTTGTATGAATTATAAACCTGCGCACATATTTTAAAAAGCACATAACTATAGAATCAATTCTGAATGAGCATGTGAACGCCGTCAGCGTTAATCACAGGTTCGCGTTTAAAGTCTGATCATTTCGACGGAGGTGAATCAATCAAAGTTAACTTTAGCTGGAAATAACATTATTCAAGAACCGCTATAATGCCAAAACAATCTGTTACCTTAAATTATATGTTTATCTCTGTAAAGCTGCTTTGAAACAATCCATTGTTAAAAGCGCTATATAAATGAAGATGCCTTGACTTGACTTGACTTGACTATTATTGCGTTCATAGAGTGAGCCTTTCACTGATTGGAATAAGATGGGAAGTGATGAGGGAAACGCTTCTATAACAAGATCAAATGTGGGCGGGGCTTGATTGTGTCTGTGGGGAGTTGATTGGATGGTTGTGGTTTGCTATTGGCTGATCTCATGTGAGTGACAGGTTATAGCTCCGCCCTCGTCACCAGAGAAGAGAAGAGATGCTGCGAGAGGAACTTATTCTGATTCAACATTATTAACACAATAATTTTGTGCACCACATCATTCAGAATAAACACTGCACTATTCCATAAAAAAGTCAATTTTGATTTCATGCATTCTGAAGAGGGGAGCACAGATGCATGATGGGAGAATGTGTGTGTGTGTGTGTGTGTGTGTGTGTGTGATGCTGAGCCGACAGACACACACAGAGCGATCAGGTCCTCATGTAAGTGCTGTGAGTCAGATCTGTGCCCACGCTTTAAACGCCGGTGAAATCACACCGGATGAAGATGAAGATGAGGATGAAGAGCGGCTCGCCCACGCTCAGCTGTCCAGATGCTCTAACTGCACACAACCTTTACAATGTCAGGGAAATAGCAGCGGTAATGCTGCAAAATGCAACAATTATGAAACTAATGCTCTACAGAAGACAATAGTGAGATTATTCAGCTCAATTCAGTTCAGTGTTTATTCACTTGAGTTTAAAGGTGGCATATTATGATGTAATATAAATCTATGGTGTCCCCAGAATGTGTGTGTGGAATTTCAGCTCAAAATACCAGATCATTTATTACAGCTCGTCAAATTTGCCCGTTTTTGGGTGTGAGCAAAAACGTGCCATTTTTGTGTGTGTCCCTTTAAATGCAAATGAGCTTTAGCTCCGCCTCCGTTCAGAAGAGGGCGGAGCCTTCACACGAGCTTCAGAGACTCCGGCAATAACAACACAGGCCAATCTCACTGATCCAGAATCAGGAGTAACCAGCAGCGAGTGCAGCCTTACGGAGAGACTCAGGGAGAGCTTCACTTTTACACGTTTCTGAATGTTAGCGGAGACATTTGTGTAGTTGTTGTGGAGTTACACTGATCATCTCCTCATCATGTTGAACTCTTCCACAAGTGTCCACAGTTCCTGAGGTGTTTATAAGACAGCGGTGACATGTTCTGGTCAATAGTGTTCAGTGTCGTCTGTGCTCAACCACAGAACAGTTTCAGGCTTTGCTGGATCTTCTCCAGTGCGTTAGAACTGGTCTCTGTCGGCGCTCGCCGAACCCAATGTCGCTGGTGTGTGTAAACGTGCAGATTAAGGGCCGGGAATATTAAAAGGTCCTCTTCATACGCCAGAAGGAGCGAAATCTGATCGGCTTATTTTATAACATGCTCTCAGAGAAACACTCACCAGAACAGAGTTACTGGGTTTCACTTTACACGTGTTCTGGGTTGGTGGAAGCACCGGGACCTGATTATAGCCCTTACACACGGGGAAAGTCAGATTTTCATGATATGTCCCCTTTAAGGGTCTGTTCATCCAAAAATGATCATTTACTCTTGTGACTTCAAAAACCTGTGCGACTTACTTTCTTTAGTGGATCGTAAAAGAATCTATTTTGAGAAATGCTTGTGTAATGAAAGTCAATGGGGTCCAATGTTGCTTGATTCCCAATGTTCTTCAAAATATCTTCTTTTGTCTGAAGAAAGTCACACAGGTTTGAACAATGTGAGGAATGGCCCAATTCCTGGGTGAACTGTCCCTTTAAGGTGGAATCAATGTGCTGAGAGATCCAGTTTGTGTTGGTTTGTGCTGGTTTTGTGCTGGTTTGTACTGGTTTTGTCTGGTTTATGATGGTTTGTGCTGGTTTTATGATGGTTTGTGTTGGTTTGTGCTGGTTTTATGATGGTTTGTACTGGTTTTGTCTGGTTTGTGTTGGTTTATGATGGTTTATGATGGCTTGTGATGGTTTGGTCTGGCTGTTTGAGTGAGATCTTCTGTATAAACTGCTTGGAAACACTGAGTCTTGTGAGGTGGACCAGATGAAACCAGATTTGATGGTTGTTCTCAAGATCTCTGTGATGTGCTGCTGATCTTGAGGGGTCAGAGGTCAGATGGGACGACCTTCAGCCAAGAGAGAGAGAGAGAGAGAGTCTCTCTCTCTCTCTCTCTCTCTCTCTCTCTCTCTGTGTGTGTGACCTGGTTTAGATAGTGTCAGTGTATCATGTGTGCTTTGCTTTAAAGACCAGAGAACTAGGACACATATTTAGGGCTCCTTCTCTCTCTCTCTCTCTCTCTCTCTCTCTCTCTCTCTCTCTCTCTCTCTCTCTCTCTCTCTCTCTCTCTCTCTGTCTCTCTGTCTCTCTCTCTCTCTCTCTCTCTCTCTCTCTCTCTCTCTCTCTCTCTGTCTCTCTGTCTCTCTCTCTCTCTCTCTCTCTCTCTCTGTCTCTCTGTCTCTCTGTCTCTCTCTCTCTCTCTCTCTCTCTCTCTGTCTCTCTGTCTCTCTCTCTCTCTCTCTCTCTCTCTCTCTCTCTCTCTCTCTGTCTCTCACTGTCTCTCTCTCTCTCTCTCTCTCTCTGTCTTCTCATCTCTCCGTCTGCTCGTCTGTTTGTCCTTCCTCCGTCCTGCTCTCTGTTCCTGCTGTCTGCTGTTGATCACAGATACAGAGCGAGAGAGAGAGAGACGCTGAATGAGAGAACGAGTTGAGCTCGGTCAATTACCCAGAGTTTTGTGCCAAGATGCCTGCTGTCAGGACGCCACAATCTGTTACACACACACACACACACACACACACACTCACACACAGCAGTCATTGAGCAGAGGAAGTCATGTGACTGTTCCTGAAGTGTGTATGTTGTGTGATTGTGAACACCTCAAGCTTTAGAGGTTTTTATGTTGGTGAAATGTTTTAGGGCTGTATCGATAAGTAGAACAATAACTGTATCAATAACTATAATGATAATTATAACAATATCTGTATCGATAACCATAACAATAACTATAATGATACTATAACAGTAACTGTATCGATAACTATAATGATAATAATAAGTCAAGTCACTTATATCATTTATATCTTACCTAACCCTAACTTATATCTTCATTTATATTGCTCTTTTAACAATATAGATTGTTTCAAAGCAGCTTTACAGTGATAACAGTGATCATTTAGATTGATTCACTTCTGTTGCACGGATCATTAGTTATTAACTTAGGGGCCGCTAACACGAATCTAACAGAAAACCCTTAACACGCTCCGGCCGCTCATCCGCACACAACAGTGACGGAGCTCGAGAACGCAAACCCTGAAACAGGATCCAAGGGGCAAACGTTGAAAAAAAGTAGAAAATGTTATCATCTCCACGTAAACTTCAGCTAATCTGTGAAACGCTGACGGCGTGCACATCACGTGTGTAGTCTATAGG
This sequence comes from Tiaroga cobitis, assembly GCA_030578255.1. NCBI lineage: Eukaryota > Metazoa > Chordata > Actinopteri > Cypriniformes > Leuciscidae > Tiaroga > Tiaroga cobitis. The sequence continues at coordinate 53,421,961 of CM060593.1, forward strand.
TGTGTGCGGGTGAATATATATGTGCGCAGGCGTGTAGTCCTTCTTTACAAATTGATCTCAACAAACTACTTGTCTGGCCTTAAAAAATTAATAATACAGAATTTAAGTTGCATCGGCGTAGCCACGTGAACCGGAATTATCCCGACAATGCTTAACTGTACAGAGGAGAAGGAGGAGGCCTTCACAGGGAGAGACTAGTGACACTTCAGGACTGCGGTGTCATCGCGTCCAGACGCAGGTCCTTCATCTGGATGTATCTGGATACGGCCTGGATACGGTGGACTGCGAAAGTCCAGAGTTTTGGGGCTAAATAGGAAAAGATTTTGATTTTGATGTTCTAGGTATTATCAACTGGACTTTTGAGATCACAATAGACATAAAGGACTATAATGCGTTAAGAGCTCGCTCAAGTACTGCGGAGCTAAACCATTTAGTGCTTTGTAAGTAATCAACAATATTTTAAAATGTATACGATGTTTAATAGGGAGCCAATGCAGTGTTGACAGAACCGGGCTAATATGGTCATACTTCCTGGTTCTGGTAAGAACTCGAGCTGCGGCGTTTTGAACTAGCTGTAGTTTATTTATTAAGCGTGCAGGGCAACCACCCAGTAGAGCATTACAATAATCTAGCCTTGAGGTCATGAACGCATGAACTAATTGTTCCGCATTTCCCAATGAGAGCATATGGCGTATTTTAGATATATTTTTAAGATGGAAAAATGCGGTTTTACAGACACTAGACACGTGACTTTCAAATAAAACATTGGTATTAAAGAGCACACCCAGGTTCCTAACCGACGACGAAGACTTGACAGAGCAGCCATCAAGTGTTAGACAGTATTCTGGGTTATTACGTGTGGAAGTTTTTTGTCCAATAATTAGAATCTCTGTCTTTTCAGAATTTAGTAGTAGGAAATTACTAGTCATCCAATTTTTTATATCAGCTATGCATTCCGTTAATTTTGTGAATTGGTAAGTTTCGTTGGGTTTTGAAGAAATATACAGCTGAGTATCATCGGCATAACAGTGAAAGCTAACTCCATGTTTCCTAATGATATCTCCTAATGGTAGCATGTACAGAGTGAACAGCAGCGGTCCTAGTACTGAGCCTTGTGGTACGCCATACTGAACTTGTGATCGATAAGACATCTCTTCATTTACTGCTACAAACTGATAACGGTCAGTTAAGTATGATTTAAACCATGCTAGTGCAATTCCACTAATGCCCACATAGTTTTCTAGTCTATTTAAAAGAATGTTGTGGTCAATGGTGTTAAATGCAGCACTAAGATCGAGTAACACTAATACGAGATACAACCACGATCGGATGATAAGAGCAAATCATTTTTGACTCTAATGAGAGCGGTCTCAGTACTATGGTACGGTCTAAATCCGGACTGAAAATCCTCGCAGATATCATTTCTTTCTAGAAAGGAACACAGTTGTGAAGATACTGCTTTTTCTAATATCTTTGACAGAAAAGGCAGATTCGAGATCGGCCTGTAATTGACTAATTCTGTAGGATCAATTGTGGTTTTTTAACAAGCGGTTTTATCATAGCCAGTTTAAAGGTTTTTGGTACGTATCCTAGAGACAAAGACGAATTAATGATATTAAGAAGAGGATATATGACCTCTGGAAACATCTCTTTCAGTAGCTTAGTCGGTATAGGATCTAACATACAAGTTGATTTAGATGATTTAACGAGTTTAGAAAATTCTTCCTCTCCTATGTGTCCACTAGACTCTCTCCTGTGAAAGCCTCATCGACACGACAGCCATCAGCACTGATCCTCAACAAACCCGTCTCCATACCGGTACTCATCATTGCGAGTTGTATGGGTGTGTTGGATGCTCTGCTTTGTCTATCCGTAGACTAAAACACTGGCCTGTTCTTATTTATAAAACTATCCTGGGACTGCTTCCTTTATATCTTCAGACATGTATCTGTAAAAATGTGTAGGTAGTTATAGCCTTCGGTCTCAGGATTGTTTCTTATTTTCGGTTCCAGTTGTGCGGACTGAACTGGGAAAGGCATTTAAATGTGCAGCTCTTTCTCCCTGGAATAATGCGAATCTCCGGGAGTTGGTTTCAGTGGACATTTCTAAAGTGATTGTAAAAGACTTGGAGACAGAAACATCTGTTTGTAGATGCTTTGCCTGACTTACAGTATGTATTGATTTACCTATTTTATCTTTTACATTTGCCTGTGTGTTTTCTATATATGTATGGATGTATGCTATTTGTTAAATTGTGTGTTGATAATCTTGGCCAGGATGCTCTTGCAAAAGAGATATAATAATGGAACTGTATAATATTCTGATTGTTCCTATCCGATCTGACCTCTGACCTGTGACCTCTGACTTCTGTGACCTCTGACCTGTGATGGAGGTTTGGTTCCTTCACTGTCGCCTGTTTACACCTTTGTTGCCATTGGCTTGGCTTGCTAAGTTGGGGACATTAAATTTAACATTTAATTTACTATTGTCCAATATTATTGATCTCCCGCATTGACACTATTATACAAGAACTGAACTGAGCTGGACGATGACATCACGGTTTACTCCAAAGCGGCTATATGACCTAAATTAACAACTGACAGACACAAACTTGTGACATATACAGTATTTGCATTTATTCTTACATTCACACACGCAGTACGACCTCAGTTAGACACCTGCCACTTCTCAGATGCAATTTCAAATAGCAAAAGTCAAGGCGTGATAGTGACGGATCTGAGAAGTGGCAGGTGTCTAACTGAGGTCGTACTGCGAGTGTGAATGTAAGAATAAGTGCAAATAAATATATGAATAAGTGCAAATCATGTATTTCTGTGAATGGCATTTTACATGTGTGACTGCTTGTCTGCAGCTTCACATCCAGAATACAGGTGTGTGACTGTCGTCCGCGAGTGCAAATCTCAACATTCAACTTCAGATTTGTATTGTACAGGTTTCCACATTGGAGCTGTGAGTGTACATTATTGTACAAGTTCTCAAATTCACATGTACGTACTCTCGAGTGTTGCTACTCTTTTACCCTCATAGTCGAGCTTCACGCTTGTGCAGGGAATTGTGGGATTGATGATTGTGGGACATCAGAGCGGAGAAAGTGATAAAAACGATTACATTTATGCAAATAAGGAGCAGAAAACACTGGGCTTCAGAAAATAACTTTCAGGCAGTGCTGTCTGGATTTACAGCGTTGATTCTTGATATACACACATCCCATGCATTACAATCGTTTATATGTGTGCAAAAATCACTCTCCCATAATTCAGGCGCTTTTTAGAATGTGTGTGTGTGTGTGTCAGGATAGTCAGAGAAGCACAGCTGCCAAAGCAGTGTGTAGCCACAGTGTGACAGCGGAAGAACCGCTTGTGTGTGTGTGTGTGTGTGTGTGTGTGTGAGTGTGTGATGAGTAGCTGTTACACACATCACTCTCTATCTAAAATGACTTTATCTATCACTATATCAGAGCATGTTTACATGCACACTAAAACGCTGATAACTAACAAAGAACAAGAACTCACCCGGTTTACATGCAAACCCATAACCGTTTAAAAGACTTTATTAATAATTTAGTTTATTTCCCGGCAGTGACGTGGAAACGCATTCATTGGTGTATCTGACTGTGGTAATGTTCCATAAAGCAGTGAAAATGCTACAGAGACGGTGTTTCACTTCTGCTCAGTTTGACATGAGAACACGTCCAGAACGTCTTCGGTCAAGAAAGAGTTTGTGTTACACCTCCTCTCTCTCTCTCCCTCTCTCTCTGTCTGGATGAGCTTCAGTCCACAGGGAAGTGTGTTTTCCCCTCACACACACACACACACACACGTTACTCTGGGGAAAGAGTTCACATGACGGCATAAGCATAATCATGGTAAGAACGTCTGTAATAGTTCCACTATTTATGTTCAATTATATGAAATATCTCAAAGGCTTTTTATTTTTTTTTGCATTCAAAAAATGTTAAACAATAAGGTATCTTGAATAGTATATATAATCCTATTTTAAATGAAAATATGTAATTATTTATAATCTTGGCTCTTAAAAATATTGTAAAAGCTAAAATGTGAGGTTCAAAAGGTATAAAACCTGTTTTTGTAAAAACGTTGTAACAATGTTATTTGTACTGTAAACTGTTGTTTTTTACAGTGGTTTAAGATGTTACCATAAACATATGGATATATAAAATGTTCATGTTATTAGTGCTGGGGCCAGTTGCATAAACATAGCCATTATGATCTTAAGATAGTATGAGCCACGAACGGCCAGTCTTACTTTCCGGTATCAGAATAGGACAATCTGCTTTTTTATGTAACTAATTTTAAACTGTTATAAGCGCTCTTAAATAAAGAAACACATGTTTAACCTGTTTATGCAACAGGCTCCAGGTCTTAAAACGGTCTTTAAAAGCCTTAAATGTGTTGTATAAACATGATCCCGATGTCATGTGATCACCTGCGGCCAATCACAGTCTCTTAAATACAGTTTCTTAATGTTTACGAATCTGGTTTAGTCGCTAATAGCGTCTCTAATGGGCTCGTTAAAATGAGCCAAATATTTAATGAAAAGGAGAGTTAGAACCAGGTCAGCTCTAATTAAGATGTAAGGACTGATTACATGTGCATGACTTTAATTAGAGAACCCACAGTATGTGTGCCATATAACATTACAAAACACAAGAGAGCGAGAGCAATGTGAAGTCTTTATGAATATCCAACTTTATACACAGAGCTGTGTGATAACCTAGTTTATGGTTTTCAATGACCTTGTGTGTAATATTGAAGATATTTTGAGGGTTTTTTTTACCTTTATTTTTCCCTCAGGTCATTTTGACCCAGAATTTTTTATTATTATTTTTTTTAAACATTTTTTAAAATTGAGTATTCATCAGAGGGTCCAAGTGTGTACAATGTGTACATGTGTATCTGAATGCACACTGAAGAGGAACTGGCTTTAGGACCCAGTGGAACAGCTCATCTGCTCCATTTGGAGCTATAAGCCCATCGAGAGGCATGAAATATCATATTATATTATTATTTTCGACAAGAGGTCGGCAGAGACTCCCAATGTAAGATATTTTGAGCTGAATTAAATTATGGTTTATGCATGAAATTGAGAGTTATTTTGAATTGAATTTGAAAGAATGTGAGGAATGTACTCAAATATGCATATTTAATGCATTTATATGCAAGTACTTGCCAGCAGCCGTACCTCCCTGTAGCCCCAGACTGGTCCCCTACTGGAGCTGTGTGTGTGTGTGGCTGGATGCGAGACTCCTGGGGAAACCAGGTTGCTGCTGGAGGAGGTGTTAGTGAGCCAGCAGGGGGCGCTGCTCACCCTGGGTCTGTGTGGGTCCTAACGCCCCCTATAGTGATGGGGACACTGGCCCCATCACTGTCTAAGAGCACCGTCCTGCGGATGAAGCGTTAAACCGAGGCCCTGACTCTCTGAGGTCATTGAGTCCCATGGCACTCCTGGTAAAGAGTAGCGGTGTAACCCGGTGTCCCGGACACACTCCCTCAGTCGGCCCGCCAATCATGGCCTCCTGATAATCCCCATCCACTGAACTGGCCCTGTCACTCTCTCTCCTCGCCACTGTAGCTGGTGTGTGTGTGTCTCAACCTGTGTGAAACCACTGTTTCTGCCTGTGTGTGTGTCCTCATGAATGCATTAACAGATCGTGTGTGTGTGTGTGTGTGTGTGTGTGTGTGTGTGCAGGACGACAGCTCCATGTTCTTCCAGTTCGGTCCCTCCATCGAGCAGCAGGCGTCTGTTATTCTCAACATCATGGAGGAGTACGACTGGTACATCTTCTCCATCGTCACCACATACTACCCCGGGTACCAGGACTTCGTTACCAAGGTAACACACACACACACACACACACTGGTACATCTTCTCCATCGTCACCACATACTACCCTGGGTACCAGGACTTCGTTACCAATCTACCAATCAAAGACTAATCCTAATCTTAATTCAGCTCAATTTAGTTCTGATCTGACAGTGCCAGGACTGTCCCGATCACCCTGGATATCCACCAGAGGGCACTGTTGTGATTGCATCAAGGACTACATTACCCATAAGCCATTGTCCTCATCATGCATGATTATCCACAGCTGTTTCTCATTAGCTTGTTTAGCCGAGCGTTCCCTCAGCTGTTCATGCTGAAGTCGTGTGTAGTGGTGGGCAGATCGAGGCTTCGTGGACATGTGCCGTATCGAAACACTCCCACAGCCGTCTCCACGCTGACCCCTAGTGGTCAGAACAGTGTCAATGCAACAAAACCCCGGGCCAAACTTGCAGAAAAACTATTGCAAATGTTTTATTGAAAGTAAAATCTTTTTAAAATGCAATTAATTTTAAAATGATCATCGAATCATCTAATAAGATTGTCAAGTGTATATATGTTCTTTTATCACTTGCCAGGGTTTGTTTTGTTTGTTCTATGAATGGCTCAGCTAAACAGGCCAATAAGACTATTAACTATCATTATACTATATCATTATACTAATGTCTAATTAAATAGTCTACAAATGTATAAAACTGATCAGAGATCAGTGCCTCATGATCATGCACTCAAAAAATGATATGTTGGCATTAATGAACTTTTTTATGTTAACAGGTTCCATAAATGAACTTTTTTTATGTCAACAGGTTCCACATAACTGGGTTACGTTAAACAAACATAATTTGTTCATATAACTTCAACATCATGGAATAAGTCATTTTAAGCGACCCAATTAAGCTCTGAGCAGAGTGTTAAATGAACAATGAAGCAGTGTTAAAGTTGATGATATAATTAAGTGAATAATTGAGTGATGATTGAGCATTATTGAAGACACCTGATGGTAACAAGCAGAATCACTGAAGGAGAAAACCGGGATGTTTGAATCACCATTATGGTGATCAGTGTTTGTCTTAGTTGGGCTCTTGACCCTCACGTCATTAACTTTATATTTTGTTTTTGTTTTATATCAGCCAGATAAAGACATAGAAAAGGTGATCTGATGGTGTTGGTTATGTTTTAACATAATCAATATTTCACAATCATTTGACCTGAATCACTTAAGTCATATAGATATAGATTAGATCACCCAATTTCTGAGTTAAGTTTACCTTATGGGTTATAGCAAGATAATATCAAGTTTACCTTATGGGTTATATCAGTTCTATCATTGTATATCACATCAATTTTAGCCTTTTCAATGAAAATGATCCAAATGATCAAATCAATAAAAATAAAGACACTTCTATGTATCTTTCTTTCTATCTATCTATCTATCTATCTATCTATCTATCTATCTATCTATCTATCTATCTATCTATCTATCTATCTATCTATCTATCTATCTATCTATCTATCTATCTATCTATCTATATATATATATATATATATATATATATATATATATTGTAGGCACACACAGACATCAAGATTTAGCATATGAATCTCAGCAATGGTGACATACAAATCACCTCTTAACATAAGCTCATTATTTATTCATGCAGCAATGCATGATGGGAGCCATGAATGAGTTTTGATTGGTGGCACCCAGAATGCACTGCAACATGCTTTATAATTGTCACCATTGTTGAGATTCACAGGCTGGTTCTTGATGTCTGTGTATGCCTACATAAAATATTGTTTTGAAATGTCATTATTTTTTATTGATTTGATCATTTTGATTTCATTGAAAAGGCTAAAAATGGTATGTGCTACAATGACAGTGCTGCTATATTCCATAAATTAAACTTCACTCAGAAATTGGTTTCTATATGAGTTCAGTGATTCAGGTCAAATGATTGTGAAATAACGATTATGTTAAACATAACCAACACCATCAGATCATCTTTTCAATTTTTTTCATCTGGCTGATATAACTCATGTACAGCAGCCTAACAAAGTATAAAGTTAATGATGTGAGGGTCAAGAGCCCAACTAAAACGCACTCTGATCACCATAATGGTGACTTGTAAATTCCGGTTTTCTCCTTCAGTGATTCTACTTGTTACCATCAGGTGTCTTCAATAATGATCAATCATCGCTCAATTATCATTTTTTTGAGTGTGGGTTGACAGAGATCATCGCCCCCAGTGGTGAAACATTGACATTTTGAAGTGTTTGGAAAGGTTTGGAAACAGTTGTGACGTAATGAAGCCTCGTTTACTGAAATCATGTGACTCTGGCAGTTTGATACACGCTCCGAACCACTGATTCAGAACAAAAGATTCGTAAAGCCTTCGAAGCTTCATGAAGCAGTGTTTTAAAATTGCCATCACTACCTAAACCTTCGACAAGAACTCTATTGCATGTCTGCAAAATGTAGTTATTCACCCAAAACATTTAATTCATGCCTCAAAACCTAGTTATTATGTCAGGAAATTGGCCAACGGCACCAAATTAACAAGTGTTTTTGTCATCGTGTGAGTCACAATGGTCAAAATGGTTCGTTGTTTTTTCACCATGGAAATAGTTGTTACTCTGTGTTAATGTTAGTTAATAAAATACAGCTGTTCATTGTTTGTTCATGTTAGTTCACAGTGCATTTGGTTGATTGGTAAGATTGTGATTCATTTTTCATTACAAAGCCAGGCCATTTGCCAATTTATGGAATATTCATGCATGTCTGACAGATTTTGATCACTGAATGGATCGTTTTGCTTGTGAAACCTCACACGATGAAATATTGTTTATAAGTTGTGAAGAGTTCATCAACTCATCAGTTTTGACCAACAAGCCATGTGCGTTTGGTCATTAGACATAGACAATTAAGCAATAAGGTACTGGAGGCTGTGCTGTATGGTGAAGTCACGGCTGAAGGGTGTAGTTAGGCTCGACGCGAAGCGGAGTCATTCGTGACTTATTCACCATATAGAACTAGCTTCCAGTACCTTATTGCTTTTATAAAACTGTTACCACACAAATATTAAAAGCCAGAAAATGTTTCAAATTTTTCATATGTTTCAAAGCAACTTTCATGAAGTAAAATCACTAAAAGCCTTCCTTCCGCTGGAAAAAATAGTCCCTGACTGTGAACAGTAAGTAATACACATTATTTCTCCATTAGATGGCAACAAAGTCTTTATGAGTGAGTCAGTCAGTAGAGAAGACTTTATATTGAAAGCACTGAAACTTGTGAACACGGAGAAGCAAGGCGCAACTGATAAATGACTATCGGCACGGGGAAACCCCTTAACACTTTTAAGAACAAGATATCGAAGCAGATATTCAAACAGATTTTTATTACGAACATAGGACTGACCTGAAGGAAAATGCTATATCTACTGTAAATGCAGGAACACTTGCTTACTCGATCTCTCACAATACTCTACTCTATAAGCTTATCAATGAGAACATATGTTTACGTTGCTAAGAGTGGTTGCTAGGGGTCTTGTGTTGTGATACACAGAACCGTTGGGTGAAGCGGTCATAGCCGTATTTTATCGTGAATAAAACACAGCTATTGACCAATCAGAATCAAGGACTGGAACTAACCGTTTTATCATTGTACTTACTCTTTTGCACACATGTGCCAAAACACATGCAATTTACTTAAATCAATAAGGAAATTTAAATCCAATGTGAACGAGAAACAAAGTGTTCAGAGACCTCACTCGAGAATGGGGCCAAAGCGATTGATTCTGGGCTCAACGGGCTTCGCTCATGTTGTGTGATCCGCCAGATCCGCAGCACGATCGAGAACAGTTTCGTGGGCTGGGAACTGGAGGAGGTGCTCCTGCTGGACATGTCTGTGGATGACGGAGACGCTAAGATCCAGAACCAGCTGAAGAAGCTGCAGAGCCCCGTGATCCTACTCTACTCCACTAAAGAGGAGGCCAACGTGATCTTCGAGGTGGCTCATTCTGTGGGCCTGACGGGCTACGGCTACACCTGGATCGTGCCGTCTCTGGTGGCAGGAGACGCCGACCACATCCCTCCGGAGTTTCCCACAGGTGTGTGTGTGTCTCTGAGGTGTGTGTGGATGGGTCTCTGAGGTGTGTGTGTGGACGGGTGTCTGAGGTGTGTGTGGGGGTCTCTGAGGTGTGTGTGTGGGTCTCTGAGGTGTGTGTGTGTGGACGGGTCTCTGAGATCAGGGCTGAGAAATGTGCGTGGACGGGTCTGTGAGATCAGGGCTGATGTGTGTGTGGAAGGGTCTCTGAGCTCAGGGCTGAGGTGTGTGTGTGGACGGGTCTCTGAGATCAGGGCTGAGGTGTGTGTGTGATCGGGTCTCTGAGATCAGGGCTGAGAAGTGTGTTTGGACGGGTCTATGAGCTCAGGGATGAGGTGTGTGTGGACAAGTCTCTGAGCTCAGGGATGAGGTGTGTGTGTGGACGGGTCTCTGAGATCAGGGCTGAGTTGTGTGTGTGGACGGGTCTCTGAGATCAGGGCTGGGGTGTGTGTGGATGGGACTCTGAGCTCAGGGCTGAGGTGTGTGTGGACGGGTCTGTGAGATCAGGGCTAAGTGTGTGTGGACGGGACTCTGAGCTCAGGGCTGAGGTGTGTGTGGACGGGTCTGTGAGATCAGGGCTGAGGTGTGTGTTGAAGGGTTGGGGTCAGCTGTGGATGGGTCTCTGAGCTCAGGGATGAGGTGTGTGTGGACGGGTCTGTGAGATCAGGGCTGAGGTGTGTGTGGACGGGTCTGTGAGATCAGGGCTGAGAAGTGTGTTTGGACGGGTCTATGAGCTCAGGGATGAGGTGTGTGTGGACAAGTCTCTGAGCTCAGGGATGAGGTGTGTGTGTGTGGACGGGTCTCTGAGATCAGGGCTGAGGTGTGTGTGGACGGGTCTCTGAGCTCATGGCTGAGGTGTGTGTGGACGGGTCACTGAGATCAGGGCTGAGAAGTGTGTGTGGACGGGTCTGTGAGATCAGGGCTGAGGTGTGTGTGGACGGGTCTCTGAGATCAGGGCTGAGGTGTGTGTGGGCAGGTCTCTGAGCTCAGTTGTGTGTGTGTGTCTCCTTAGGCATGATCTCGGTCTCCTATGACGAGTGGGATTATGGTCTGGAGGCGCGTGTGAGGGACGGTGTGGCTGTGATCTCCTCTGCCACCTCCACCATGATGGTGGACAGGGGGCCACACACACTCCTGAAGCCTGAGTGCCACGGGGCCCCCGACAAGAAGAGTCCAATTGCAGGCAATAACAACGAGGTGCTCAGGTGAGACTGCATTCTAAACATGACCCTTCATTAAACCTCAACATCTTTTACTTTGTGGGGACAAAACTCGGCCCCCATGAGGAAAACAGCTTATAAATATACAGAATAAGTTTTTTTTTTAAATGTTAAAATGCAGAAAGTTTTTTGTGATGGGTTGGTTTAGGGGTCAGGTTAGTGTGTGTGTGTGTGTGTGTTTGTGTGTTATTTGTGTGTCTGTGTGTGTGTGTGTGAGATGGGTAGGTTTAGGGGTCAGGTTAGTGTGTGTGTGTGTGTGCGTGTGTGTGTGTGCGTGTGTGTGTGTTTGTTTGTGTGTGTGTGTGAGATGGGTAGGTTTAGTGTAAAGAGACAGAATATACAGTTTGTACAGTATAAAAACTATTAAGTCTATGGAGAGTCCTGATAAATGTGTCCTTGTGGTTTCTCTCAGAGCTGCTGCTTTATGCAGAGGTCTCTCTCTCTCTCTCTCTCTCTCTCTCTCTCTCTCTCGATGATGTTTCCATAGTAACACTGGGAGGAGTTTGGAAGCTGCAGTGCTTGTGGTTGCCATAACTGCACAATACATATGTCACACTTCCCCCTCAACACTGAGACCATAACACATCAATAAATACTGAAGACAGAGAGATAGATAGATAGATAGATAGATAGATAGATAGATAGATAGATAGATAGATAGATAGATAGATAGATAGATGATGGATGGATGGATGGATAGACAGTCAGTGGATGTTGAGTATCTCAGGTGACTTGCTGGCTTGTTTGTGTGTGTGTCTGTGTTTGACAGGTATCTTATGAACGTGACGTTCGAGGGCCGTAATCTCTCCTTCAGTGAGGACGGGTATCAGATGCACCCCAAACTGGTGATCATCCTGCTGGACAAGGAGAGACAGTGGGACAGAGTAAGAGTTATGAGTCATGAGTCACGAGTCTGTGTTCGGGAGTCATGAGTCACGAGTCTGTGTTTGTGAGTCATGAGTCTGTGTTCGTGAGTCATGAGTCACGAGTCTGTGTTTGTGAGTCATGAGTCTGTGTTCGTGAGTCATGAGTCTGTGTTTGTGAGTCATGAGTCTGTGTTCGTGAGTCATGAGTCTGTGTTCGTGAACATGAGTCTGTGTTCGTGAGTCATGACTCTGTTTTCGTGAGTCATGAGTCTGTGTTTGTGAGTCACGAGTGGAGAACAATGGATGTTCTCACTCCTGTCTGATCGTTGATCGATTGCTCCTGTCTGCCTCGCTGCCTGCTGTGTGTTTGTTTGCTTCGAGGCTGTAAGCTCCGCCTGAGCCTCGTATTTCTTTATGTTTTGAGCCATCATTTACTATCTAGTTGTTTATACTACTAAATACAGCTTACCCAACATCTCAGATTAACCTTACATCTCTAGCTTCCGTAGCACGCTAGTAACTCGCTAACATTAGCCTGCTAACGCGCCACCCGTGCGCTCATTTATATATTTATTTTCTCTCGCGCGCCCGCGCCTTTGAGTTCATAAAGTCCAGGTAAGTAAGAAATCAGTCAACAAACACGGTGAGTAATGTCTTCTTGTCCTGTTATTGTCACCTGTGTCACATGTCATATGTTTAGTATAGCCTTCTCCGATGGCAATATAGGATTTATATGTGATAAATGCAAGGAGACAGTCAGGCTGACGGAGAAGATTTCAGAACTAGAGACACGCATCCAAACTTTAATTGAGGATGGTAAGAATGCTAGATCTTTAGATAGTGTTTTGGATGCGCCTAGCATAGTGAACTCTTTACATGATTCGGTTCCGGCTGAAGTAGAGCCCGTGCAGCAGGGCAGATGGGTGACCGTGAGAGATCGTTCTAGTCGCGGATCAAAGAACCACTCTTCCGTTCCGATTCCCATAACAAACCGATTTGCCCCACTCAGTGAAACACCCACTGAGAATTCTGTTGATTGTGCCCTGGTAATTGGTGATTCGATCACACGGAACGTGAAAATAGAGACACCAGCCACCATAGTCACATGTTTGCCGGGAGCCAGAGCGCCTGACATCAAAGCAAATTTTAAAGTGCTGGCTAATGCTAATCGTAAATTCTCTAAGATCATTATTCATGTCGGCACTAATGATGTTCGACTCTGCAATTTGGAGATCACCAAAATAAATTTTAAAGAGGTGTGTGAACTCGCAAGTACGATGTCAGGCACTGTAATTTGCTCTGGCCCCCTTCCTGTACGCAGGAGTGATGAGATAGTTAGCCGATTGGCCTCACTGAACGGTTGGCTGTCGAAGTGGTGTCCGCAGAATAATATAAAATTCATAGACAATTGGAAAAGTTTTTGGGGCAAGCCTGATCTGTTGAAAAGAGATGGTATCCATCCCTCCTGGGCTGGTGCTGCTCTTCTCTCTAGTAATTTGGCTCATAGTCTTAGAGATAAAACATGACAATCTGGGGCTCAGGTCAGGAAGCAGACTGGCTAAACCGACCGTCTGCTAGCGGCCTCACGTCACCAAGGTCAGATAAATCCCATCACATAGAGTCTCTTTCACCTAGATGTCATCATATAGAGACTGTGTCTGTTCCCCGAATTTGGAAATCCAAAAAACGTCAGGTTAAAAATGTAATTGATGTTCAACAAATAAAAAACAGATATAATACAGATGAGCAAATGATAAAGCTTGGGTTGCTGAATATTCGATCCCTTACTTCAAAATCTCTCATAGTTAATGATATGATTTCAGATTATAATCTTGATATGCTGTGTTTGACAGAAACCTGGCTAAAACCAAACGATTACATTATTTTAAATAAGTCAACCCCACAAGATTACAGTTATAAACATGAACCTCGTCTGAAAGGCAAAGGGGGAGGTGTTGCTGTAATTTATAGTAATATTTTCAAAACCACTAAGAAATCTAGCTTTAAATATACTTCTTTTGAAGTATTGGTGCTTAATGTAAAAATATATAGTGTAAACGATAAATCACATTTGAGAATTATGCTGGCTACTGTATACAGGCCACCAGGGCACCATAAAGATTTTATCAAAGAATTTGCGGACTTTCTATCAGAATTAGTATTGGCTGCAGATAAAGTACTAATTGTTGGTGATTTTAATATACATGTAGATAATGAAAAAGATGCATTGGGATTGGCATTTAAAGACATTGTAAACTCAATTGGAGTTAGACAACACCTGTCAGGACCTACTCATTGTCGTGATCATACTCTAGATCTAATATTATCACATGGAATAGATGTTGATGCCGTTGAAATTCTGCAGCAGAGCGATGACATCTTAGATCATTATCTAGTCTCATGTAAATTACATTTAGCCAAGGCTGCAAAGCCGACTCCGTGTTATAAATACGTTAGACCTATAACTTCTGCCACTAAAGATTGCTTTATCAATAATCTTCCTAATCAGTTTCATCATCTCAGCTTCCCGGATAGCTTAGAAGAACTTGATATTGCAGCAGAAACGTTTAACTCTCTCTTTTCCAGCACTTTAGACGCAGTTGCTCCATTGCGCTTAAAGAAGATTAAAGAAAATAGTCCAACGCCGTGGTACAGCGAGCACACCCGGGCCCTTAAGAGAGCAGCCAGAAAAATGGAGCGCAACTGGAAGAAAACTAAACTAGAGGTATTTCGGATTTCGTGGAAAGAGAGCTCGATTGCTTACAGAGAGGCTTTAAAAGCTGCTAGATCTGCTTATTTTTCAAACATATTAGAAGAAAATAAACATAATCCAAGGTATTTATTTGAAACAGTGGCTAAACTAACGAAAAAGAAAGCTTCAAGCTCAGAAGTGTCCAAGCAACTCAGCAGTGATGACTTTATGAACTTCTTCACTTATAAGATTGATAATATCAGGGACAAAATTATAACTATGCAACCGTCTACCACAGTATCGCATCAGGAAGTGCATTGTAGTCTCCCTGAGGAAAAATTTGATTCATTTGTTGCTATAGGAGAGGAAGAATTCTGCAAACTCGTTAATTCATCTAAATCGACAACTTGTATGTTAGATCCTATACCGACTAAGCTACTAAAAGAGATGTTTCCAGAGGTCATATATCCTCTTCTTAATATCATTAATTCATCTTTGTCTCTAGGATACGTACCAAAAACCTTTAAACTGGCTATGATAAAACCGCTTGTTAAAAAACCACAACTTGATCCTACAGAATTAGTCAATTACAGGCCGATCTCGAATCTGCCTTTTCTGTCAAAGATATTAGAAAAAGCAGTATCTTCACAACTGTGTTCCTTTCTAGAAAGAAATGATATCTGCGAGGATTTTCAGTCCGGATTTAGACCGTACCATAGTACTGAGACCGCTCTCATTAGAGTCAAAAATGATTTGCTCTTATCATCCGATCGTGGTTGTATCTCGTATTAGTGTTACTCGATCTTAGTGCTGCATTTAACACCATTGACCACAACATTCTTTTAAATAGACTAGAAAACTATGTGGGCATTAGTGAATTTCACTAGCATGGTTTAAATCATACTTAACTGACCGTTATCAGTTTGTAGCAGTAAATGAAGAGATGTCTTATCGATCACAAGTTCAGTATGGCGTACCACAAGGCTCAGTACTAGGACCGCTGCTGTTCACTCTGTACATGCTACCATTAGGAGATATCATTAGGAAACATGGAGTTAGCTTTCACTGTTATGCCGATGATACTCAGCTGTATATTTCTTCAAAACCCAACGAAACTTACCAATTCACAAAATTAACGGAATGCATAGCTGATATAAAAAATTGGATGACTAGTAATTTCCTACTACTAAATTCTGAAAAGACAGAGATTCTAATTATTGGACAAAAAACTTTCACACGTAATAACCCAGAATACTGTCTAACACTTGATGGCTGCTCTGTCAAGTCTTCGTCGTCGGTTAGGAACTTGGGTGTGCACTTTGATACCAACCTTTCTTTTGAAAGCCACGTGTCTAGTATCTGTAAAACTGCATTTTTCCATCTTAAAAATATATCTAAAATACGCCATATGCTCTCATTGGGAAATGCGGAACAATTAGTCCATGCGTTCATGACCTCAAGGCTAGATTATTGTAATGCTCTACTGGGTGGTTGCCCTGCACGCTTAATAAATAAACTACAGCTAGTTCAAAACGCCGCAGCTCGAGTTCTTACCAGAACCAGGAAATATGACCATATTAGCCCGGTTCTGTCAACACTGCATTGGCTCCCTATTAAACATTGTATAAATTTTAAAATATTGTTGATTACCTACAAAGCACTAAATGGTTTAGCTCCGCAGTACTTGAGCGAGCTCTTAACGCATTATAGTCCTTCACGTCTATTGCGATCTCAAAGTTACGGCCAGTTGATAATACCTAGAATATCTAAATCGACTGCAGGCGGTAGATCCTTTTCCTATTTAGCACCAAAACTTTGGAACAGTCTTCCTACCATTGTCCGGGAAGCAGACACACTCTGTCAGTTCAAAGCTAGACTAAAAACACATCTCTTTGACCTAGCATACACATAATACATTATAGACTTCTATAAATTCAATGTTAGGCTGCATAGATTAGGTCAGCCGGAACTGGGAACACTTCCCTTAAATCTTGATGTACTCGTTACATCATAAGAAGAATGGCATCTACGCTAATATTAGTGTCTTTGTTTATCCCGAGGTTTTCCCGCAGCCTGCCGGATCCTGGCCGTGTCCAGATCTGACGAAGGAGATCCGCCTGGACCCGATGATAATGCAGTGCTGAAGTGTCCACTATCCTCCTTCTATGGAGGATCCCTTTCCCACTCTACAGATAAAGCGTTGTGAATTCCGGCTCGCGTACCCCAAAGTGATAAAATAAAACAAAATTCTGTATCAAATTTTATAGGCAAGAAAAGTAGTTTGTTTAGGCTGGGTTGTATGAATTACAAACCTGCGCACATATTTTCAAAAGCACATAACTATAGAATCAATTCTGAATAAGCATGTGAACGCCGTCAGCGTTAATCACAGGTTCGCGTTTAAAAGTCTGATCATTTCGACGGAGGTGAATCAATCAAAGTTAACTTTAGCTGGAAATAACATTATTCAAGAACCGCTATAAAGCCAAAACAATCTCTGTTACCTTAAATTATATGTTTATCTCTGTAAAGCTGCTTTGAAACAATCCATTGTTAAAAGCGCTATATAAATGAAGATGACTTGACTTGACTTGACGAGTCTGTGTTCGTGAGTCATTAGTCTGTATTCGTGAGTCATGAGTCTGTGTTCGTGAGTCATGAGTCTGTGTTCGTGAGACATTATTCTGTATTCGTGAGTCATGAGTCTGTGTTCTTGAGTCATGAGTCTTTGTTAGTGAGTCATGAGTCAGTGTTTGTGAGTCATTAGTCTGTATTCATGATTCTGTGTTCGTGAATCATGAGTCTGTGTTTATGAGTCATGAGTCTGTGTTTGTGAGTCATAAGTCACGAGTTTGTGTTCGGGTGTCATGAGTCTGTGTTCATGAGTCTGTGTTTGTGAGTCTACGTTCATGAGTCTGCGTTCATGAGTCTGTGTTCATGAGTCTGTGATCGTGAGTCTGTGATCGTGAGTCTGTTCGTGAGTCTGTGCTCGTGAGTCTATGTTCGTGAGTCTGTGTTCGTGAGTCTGTGATCGTGAGTCTGTTCATGAGTCTGTGTTCATGAGTCTGTGTTCGTGAGTCTGTGTTTGTGAATCTGTGTTCATGAGTCTGTGTTCATGAGTCTGTGTTCGTGAGTTTGTTCATGAGTCTGTATTCGTCAGTCTGTGTTCATGAGTCTGTGTTCATGAGTCTGTGTTCATGAGTCTGTGTTTGTGAGTCTGTGTTTGTGAGTCTGTGTTCATGATGCTGTGTTTGTGAGTCTGTGTTCATGAGTCTGTGTTTGTGAGTCTGGGTTTGTGAGTCTGTGTTCATGAGTCTGTGTTCATGAGTCTGTGTTCGTGTTCATGAGTCTGTGTTCGTGTTCATGAGTCTGTGTTCGTGAGTCTGTGTTCATGAGTCTGTGTTCATGAGTCTGTGTTCGTGAGTCTGTGTTCGTGAGTCTGTGTTCGTGAGTCTGTGTTCGTGAGTCTGTGTTCGTGAGTCTGTGTTCATGAGTCTGTGTTCATGAGTCTGTGTTCATGAGTCTGTGTTCAGGAGTCTGTGTTCATGAGTCTGTGTTCATGAGTCTGTGTTTGTGAGTCTGTGTTCATGAGTCTGTGGTCATGAGTCTGTGTTAATGAGTCTGTGTTCATGAGTCTGTGTTCATGAGTCTGTGTTCGTGAGACTTGTGTTCGTGAGTCTGTGTTTGTGAGTCTGTGTTTGTGAGTCTGTGTTCGTGAGTCTGTGTTCATGAGTCTGTGTTCGTGAGTCTGTTAGTGTTCGTGAGTCTGTGTTCCTGAGTCTGTGTTCGTGAGTCTGTGTTCGTGAGTCTGTGTTCTTGAGTCTGTGTTCGTGAGTCTGTGTTCGTGAGTCTGTGTTCGTGAGTCTGTGTTCATGAGTCTGTGTTCATGAGTCTGTGGTCATGAGTCTGTGTTCATGAGTCTG
>CM060593.1:53450625-53455625 GCA_030578255.1 Tiaroga cobitis
GTTGTTTCTCCTCCTCATCAGTGATGGAGTGTGTGTGTTGTTTCTTCTCCTTGTCAGTGATGGAGTGTGTGTGTTGTTTCTCCATCTCATCTGTGAGGGAGTGTGTGTGTTGTTTCTCCTCCTCGTCAGTGATGGAGTGTGTGTGTTGTTTCTCCATCTCATCTGTGAGGGAGTGTGTGTGTTGTTTCTCCTCCTCGTCAGTGATGGAGTGTGTGTGTTGTTTCTCCTCCTCGTCAGTGATGGAGTGTGTGTGTTGTTTCTCCATCTCATCTGTGAGGGAGTGTGTGTGTTGTTTCTTCTCCTCGTCAGTGATGGAGTGTGTGTGTTGTTTCTCCTCCTCGTCAGTGATGGAGTGTGTGTGTTGTTTCTCCTCCTCGTCAGTGATGGAGTGTGTGTGTTGTTTCTCCTCCTCGTCAGTGATGGAGTGTGTGTGTTGTTTCTCCTCCTCGTCAGTGATGGAGTGTGTGTGTTGTTTCTTCTCCTCGTCAGTGATGGAGTGTGTGTGTGTTGTTTCTTCTCCTCGTCAGTGAGGGAGAGTGTGTGTGTTGTTTCTCCTCCTCATCAGTGATGGAGTGTGTGTGTTGTTTCTCCTCCTCGTCAGTGATGGAGTGTGTCTGTTGTTTCTCCTCCTCGTCAGTGATGGAGTGTGTGTGTTGTTTCTCCTCCTCGTCAGTGATGGAGTGTGTGTGTTGTTTCTCCTCCTCATCAGTGATGGAGTGTGTGTGTTGTTTCTCCTCCTCGTCAGTGATGGAGTGTGTGTGTTGTTTCTCCTCCTCGTCAGTGATGGAGTGTGTGTGTTGTTTCTCCTCCTCGTCAGTGATGGAGTGTGTGTGTTGTTTCTCCTCCTCGTCAGTGATGGAGTGTGTGTGTTGTTTCTCCTCCTCGTCAGTGATGGAGTGTGTGTGTGTTGTTTCTTCTCCTTGTCAGTGATGGAGTGTGTGTGTGTTGTTTCTTCTCCTCGTCAGTGATGGAGTGTGTGTGTGTTGTTTCTTCTCCTTGTCAGTGATGGAGTGTGTGTGTTGTTTCTCCTCCTCGTCAGTGATGGAGTGTGTGTGTTGTTTCTCCTCCTCGTCAGTGATGGAGTGTGTGTGTTGTTTCTCCTCCTCGTCAGTGATGGAGTGTGTGTGTTGTTTCTTCTCCTCGTCAGTGATGGAGTGTGTGTGTGTTGTTTCTTCTCCTCGTCAGTGATGGAGTCTGTGTGTTGTTTCTCCTCCTCGTCAGTGAGGGAGAGTGTGTGTGTTGTTTCTCCTCCTCGTCAGTGATGGAGTGTGTGTGTTGTTTCTTCTCCTCGTCAGTGATGGAGTGTGTGTGTGTTGTTTCTTCTCCTTGTCAGTGATGGAGTCTGTGTGTTGTTTCTCCTCCTCGTCAGTGAGGGAGAGTGTGTGTGTTGTTTCTTCTCCTCGTCAGTGATGGAGTGTGTGTGTGTTGTTTCTTCTCCTCATCAGTGATGGAGTGTGTGTGTGTGTGTTGTTTCTTCTCCTCGTCAGTGAGGGAGAGTGTGTGTGTTGTTTCTTCTCCTCGTCAGTGATGGAGTGTGTGTGTGTTGTTTCTTCTCCTCGTCAGTGAGGGAGAGTGTGTGTGTTGTTTCTCCTCCTCATCAGTGATGGAGTGTGTGTGTTGTTTCTTCTCCTCGTCAGTGATGGAGTGTGTGTGTGTTGTTTCTCCATCTCGTCAGTGATGGAGTGTGTGTGTTGTTTCTCCTCCTCATCAGTGATGGAGTGTGTGTGTTGTTTCTCCTCCTCGTCAGTGATGGAGTGTGTGTGTTGTTTCTCCACCTCGTCAGTGATGGAGTGTGTGTGTTGTTTCTCCTCCTCGTCAGTGATGGAGTGTGTGTGTTGTTTCTCCTCCTCGTCAGTGATGGAGTGTGTGTGTTGTTTCTCCTCCTCGTCAGTGATGGAGTGTGTGTGTTGTTTCTCCTCCTCATCAGTGATGGAGTGTGTGTGTTGTTTCTCCTCCTCGTCAGTGATGGAGTGTGTGTGTTGTTTCTCCACCTCGTCTGTGAGGGAGTGTGTGTGTGTGTGTGTGTTGTTTCTCCTCCTCCTCAGTGATGGAGTGTGTGTGTTGTTTCTCCTCCTCGTCAGTGATGGAGTGTGTGTGTGTGTGTTGTTTCTCCTCCTCATCAGTGATGGAGTGTGTGTGTGTTGTTTCTTCTCCTCGTCAGTGATGGAGTGTGTGTGTTGTTTCTCCTCCTCATCAGTGATGGAGTGTGTGTGTGTTGTTTCTCCTCCTCGTCAGTGATGGAGTGTGTGTGTTGTTTCTCCTCCTCGTCAGTGATGGAGTGTGTGTGTTGTTTCTCCTCCTCGTCAGTGATGGAGTGTGTGTGTGTGTGTTGTTTCTCCTCCTCATCAGTGATGGAGTGTGTGTGTGTTGTTTCTTCTCCTCGTCAGTGATGGAGTGTGTGTGTTGTTTCTCCTCCTCATCAGTGAGGGAGTGTGTGTGTGTTGTTTCTCCTCCTCATCAGTGATGGAGTGTGTGTGTGTTGTTTCTCCTCCTCGTCAGTGATGGAGTGTGTGTGTTGTTTCTCCTCCTTGTCAGTGATGGAGTGTGTGTGTTGTTTCTCCTCCTCGTCAGTGATGGAGTGTGTGTGTTGTTACTCCACCTTGTCTGTGAGGGAGTGTGTGTGTTGTTACTCCACCTTGTCTGTGAGGGAGTGTGCTGTTTCTCCTCCTCTTTCAGAGGCTGGCGGGCCCTCGTACACCGTGGGTATTGAAATGTGTGTGTGTGTGTGTGTGTGTGTGTTTCAGAGGCCGGCGGACCCTCGTTCACCGTGGGCAAGGCTATCTGGCTGCTGTGGGGTCTAGTCTTCAATAACTCGGTCCCCGTGCAGAACCCGAAGGGAACCACCAGTAAGATCATGGTGTCGGTGTGGGCCTTCTTCGCTGTGATCTTCCTGGCCAGCTACACTGCTAACCTCGCCGCGTTCATGATCCAGGAGGAGTACGTGGACCAGGTGTCGGGCCTCAGCGACAAGAAGGTGCGCTAGTGCTAGCACTCATGCTGGGCTCTTTCTCCTGGAGATGCTAGTTCATGTTTTCACGTTGGAGTAAAACGTACTAACTTTGCTCACACAGGGGTTCCCCACCTTGTAACACTTGTGTTCTGGGTTAAAAAATGATTAAAAAAACTGCAAAAAACTGCTTGTAAATCTCTCTTTATGATATGTTATTATTAAATATTGGATTCAAACTTTTTGTCAACTTGTTTTCTTTCAATTAGCACAGGTTTTGTGTTCTTTGAACTGATTAATCGTAGGCCTCATTGATCCGAGCTGATGCTCCTCCCATTACTTTGAGCTGTATAAGCTTGAGTGAACTTTAAGCTTGGATCAATGAGGCCTACGATTAATTAGTCCAAAGAAGAAACACAAAACCTGTGCTAATTGAAAGAAAACAAGTTGACAAAAAGATTGAATCCAATATTTGGTGATAATATAGCATAACGAGAACTTAATAAGCAAAAAGCTTATAAGGCGGCCAATTTTTGACCCGGAACTCCAAATAAGGTAAATAAGGATTTTCAGCAAACGTTTAGTTTGGCAAAGCTTTGCGCTCGGCCTGTCGGTGTGCTCACTCTCACACTGTTGGTATCGTCTTCAGTTTCAGAGACCCAACGACTTCTCCCCGCCGTTTCGCTTCGGGACGGTCCCGAACGGCAGCACCGAGAGAAACATACGCAATAACTACAAAGAGATGCACTCCTACATGATCAAATTCCACCAGCGCAATGTGAACGAAGCTCTGCACAGTCTGAAGACAGGGTGAAGAAACCAGCCGATAAGCTCCTATTACTTGTTAAAGGGATAGTTCACCCAAAAATGAAGATTTACTCTCCCTCAAGCCATCCTACATGTATATGACTTTCTTCTTTCAGACAAATACACTTTTATCATAGATAGATGCACTTTTATGATGGATAGATGCACTTTTATGATGGATAGATGCACTTTTATGATGGATAGATGTACTTTTATGATGGATAGATGCACTTTTATGATGGACAGATGCACTTTTATGATGGAAAGATGCACTTTAATGATGGATAGATGCACTTTTATGATGGATAGATGCACTTTTATGATGGATAGATGCACTTTTATGATGGAAAGATGCACTTTAATGATGGATAGATGCACTTTTATGATGGATAGATGCACTTTTATGATGGACAGATGCACTTTTATGATGGAAAGATGCACTTTAATGATGGATAGATGCACTTTTATGATGGATAGATGCACTTTTATGATGGATAGATGCACTTTTATGATGGATAGATGCACTTTTATGATGGATAGATGCACTTTAATGATGGATAGATGCACTTTTATGATGGACACATGCACTTTTATGAAGGACAGATGCACTTTTATGATGGACAGATGCACTTTTATGATGGATAGATGTACTTTTATGATGGATAGATGCACTTTTATGATGGACACATGCACTTTTATGAAGGACAGATGCACTTTTATGATGGACAGATGCACTTTTATGATGGATAGATGCACTTTTATGATGGATAGATGCACTTTTATGATGGATAGATACACTTTTATGATGGATAGATGCACTTTTATGATGGATAGATGCACTTTAATGATGGACAGATGCACTTTTATGATGGACAGATGCACTTTTATGATAGATAGATGCACTTTTATGATGGACAGATGCACTTTTATGATGGACAGATGCACTTTTATGATGGATATATGCACTTTTATGATGGACAGATGCACTTTTATGATGGACAGATGCACTTTTATGATGGACAGATGCACTTTTATGATGGATAGATGCACTTTTATGATGGACAGATGCACTTTTATGATGGACAGATGCACTTTTATGATGGATATATGCACTTTTATGATGGATAGATGCACTTTTATGATGGATAGATGCACTTTAATGATGGACAGAAGCACTTTTATGATGATAGATGCACTTTTATGATGGATAGATGCACTTTAATGATGGATAGATGCACTTTTATGA
>CM060593.1:53460625-53578125 GCA_030578255.1 Tiaroga cobitis
TTTGTTTATATCAGTCCTTTGTCTCAGCTTTAAATCCTGCATTTGTCTGCCAGCACTTGTGACTCTCCTGAGCCTTTGTCACACACACAAACCCCTCACCCTTGATATCCTGTGTGTGTGTGTGTGTATGTGTGTCTCAGGTGACATGGAGGAGTTTGAGGCTCTCTGGCTGACGGGGATCTGCCATCACGAGAAGAATGAAGTGATGAGCAGTCAGCTGGACGTGGATAACATGGCCGGCGTGTTCTACATGCTGGGAGCCGCCATGGCCCTCTCGCTCATCACCTTCATCGCTGAACACGTCTTCTACTGGCACCTGCGCTTCTGCTTCATGGGCGTGTGCTCCGGCAAACCTGGATTCACCTACACCATCAGCAGGGTACGTATAAAAAACACACGCTGAACATTAGAACCGTAGAAGTGCAGCGTGGCAAAATACTGTTTCAAGACACGATTATGCTAGAAATAATGTTGTGTTAAAGGGATAGTTCACCCAAAAATGAAAATAAGCCCATGTTTTACTCGTACTTAATCAGAAATACTTTATTGATCCCCAAGGGGAAATTCTTTGTCACAATTGCACACCTGTCAAGGCATAAGGAAAAGATATAGTAATAAAAAGTAGATAGATAAGAACAGTCCATGATAAAATATCATCTATCCATCATAAAAGTGCATCTATCCATCATAAAAGTGCACCTATCCATGATAAAAGTGCATCTATCCATGATAAAAGTCCATGCATCCATGATAAAAGTGCATCTATCCATCATAAAAGTGCATCCATCCATCATAAAAGTGCATCTATCTATCATAAAAGTGCATCTATCCATCATAAAAGTGCATCCATCCATGATAAAAGTGCATCTATCCATCATAAAAGTGCACCCATCCATCATAAAAGTGCATCTATCTATCATAAAAGTGCATCTATCCATCATAAAAGTGCATCTATCCATTATAAAAGTGCATCCATCCATGATAAAAGTGCATCCATCCATCATAAAAGTGCATCTGTCCATCATAAAAGTGTGTCTGTCCATCATAAAAGTGCATCTGTCCATCATAAAAGTGCATCTGTCCATCATAAAAGTGCATCTATCCATGATAAAAGTGCATCTATCCATCATAAAAGTGCATCTATCCATCATAAAAGTGCATCTGTCTATCATAACAGTGCATCTATCCATCATAAAAGTGCATTTATGGATGGATGGCTTCTGAAGCGAAGCCATCCATCCATGATAAAAGTGCATCCATCCATGATAAAAGTGCATCCATCCATGATAAAAGTGCATCCATCCATGATAAAAGTGCATCCATCCATCATAAAAGTGCATCTATCCATCATAAAAGTGCATCTATCCATCATAAAAGTGCATCTGTCTATCATAAAAGTGCATCTGTCCATCATAAAAGTGCATCTATCCATTATAAAAGTGCATCCATCCATGATAAAAGTGCATCTATCCATGATAAAAGTGCATCTATCCATGATAAAAATGCATCTATCCATGATAAAAGTGCATCCATCCATGATAGAAGTGCATCTATCCATCATAAAAGTGCATCTGTTCATCATTAAAGTGCATCTATCCATGATAAAAGTGCATCTATCCATGATAAAAGTACATCCATCCATGATAAAAGTGCATCCATCCATGATAAAAGTGTATCCATCCATGATAAAAGTGCATCCATCCATGATAAAAGTGCATCCATCCATGATAAAAGTGTATCCATCCATCATAAAAGTGCATCCATCCATCATAAAAGTGCGTCTGTCCATCATAAAAGTGCATCTGTCCATCATAAAAGTGCATCTGTCCATCATAAAAGTGCATATATCCATGCTAAAAGTGCATCTAACCATCATAAAAAGTGCATCTATCCATCATAAAAGTGCATCTGTCCATTATAAAAGTGCATCTATCTATCATAAAAGTGCATCTATCCATCATGAAAGTGCATTTATCTATCATAAAAGTGCATCTCTCTATCATAAAAGTGCATCTATCCATCATAAAAGTGCATCTATCCATCATAAAAGTGCATCCATCCATCATAAAAGTGCATCTATCCATGATAAAAGTGCATCTATCCATGATAAAAGTGCTTCTATCCATGATAAAAGTGCATCCATCCATGATAAAAGTCCATCCATCCAAATCTATCCATGATTATGGGGGTTAATAAAGGCCTTCTGAAGCGAAGCCATGGTTTTTTGTAAGAAAACTGACATTTCTCTTCAAAATGGCTAATTCTTGACTGGTGTTTTGTTTTGCTCATCCCTTTGAGCTTCCGTGTTCGTCATTATGTTGTGCAGCGGGTCACGGATTACTCTTCCACCGTAAATCCATGCGTACGGACGTCTATCGGTAGCCAGTGATTTTAGTTTATAACATTTTAAATATGGGTATTTTCCTTACACAAACGCATCGCTTCACTTCAGAAGTCCTTTATTAACCCTCTGGAGCCGAATTGATTAGTTTTATCATGGATGGATGCACTTTTATGGGCTTCAAATTTTCTCCAGCCATTCACTGCCATTATAAAGCTTGGAAGAGCCAGGACATTTTTTAACATAACGATTGTATTCGTCTGAAAGAAGAATGTCACATACACCTAGGATGACTTCAGCGTGAGTAAATCTTAACGGCAACTCTGAACACTGAAACTTCTCTCTCTTCCTCTCTCAGGAGATTTACAGCTGCATTCACGGAGTGGAAATCGAAGAGAAGAGTTCGGATCTGAACTCCCCCTCCGCCACGATGAACAACACCCACTCCAACATCCTACGTCTGCTGCGCACGGCCAAGAACATGGCGTCTCTGTCCGGGGTCAACGGCTCTCCGCACAGCGCACTGGACTTCATCCGCCGCGAGTCCTCAGTGTACGACATCAGCGAGCAGCGCCGGAGCCTGGCCGGGCCCTCGGACTGCAAGAGCCCATACCTGCCCGAGGACAACATGTTCAGCGACTACATCAGCGAGGTGGAGCGCACCTTCGGGAACCTGCACCTGAAGGACAGCAACCTATACCAGGAGCACTACCGGCTCCACCACGGGGGGTCTGCGCTGGGGCTGACGGAGGGCCCCGGACCCCGGAGCCTGGGCTCCAGCAGCTCTCTGGAGGAGGGTCTGTTCGACTGCGACGGCCCCAGTGGAGGACCCATCTTCAGCACCCAGCCCAGATCTGCCCTCACACACAGGAACATGAGCAAGTTCGACCTCCTCCACAGCCAGACTCCTCCGACCGGCCCAGGCTTGAAGCAAGGGCTTGCCGAGCTCTACGGGAAGTTCTCCTTTAAAGGCGGAGCGTCCAGTTCGGGGTATATCGCGGGGCATCACCACGGAGCCGACGACGGAAACATCCGCTCCGATGTGTCTGACATTTCAACTCACACCGTGACCTACGGAAACCTGGAGGGCAATGCTAAGAAGCGTAAGCAGTACAGAGATAGCCTGAAGAAGCGGCCCGCGTCGGCGAAGTCCCGGCGTGAATTGGACGAGCTCGAGATGGGTCACCGGCGCCGCCAGCACCACCATTATCACCATCACGGACAACGCTCCAACTCTCCTCCGTCTGAGCGCAAGCGAGGTGGCCGCGTAAACTCCTCCTCGTACCTGTTACAGGACAAGGAGAGCCTGAGGGATTTCTACCTGGACCAGTTCCGGCCCAAAGAAGGCATCCCGCAGTGGGAGCACGTGGACCTCACAGATGGGCCAGGTGGAGGGAACTGCACCAGCCTGGTGTCGGTGGACGACTTCTTGAAGAGCAAGCCCAAGAAGCCGGAGGGCCAGAGCGAGTGGGAGTGTCGCAGCTGTCGAGCTAGCAGTGCGGGGAGCAAGCAGACGGGGCACGCGGGCGGGACGGGTTACTGTGTGGCGTCGGGAGGAGTCGGGAGTCGACCCAGTTCTGCCACATGCATGCGGTGCGAAGCATGCAAGAAGTCCGGGAACCTGTACGACATCAGTGAGGACAGTAACCACCTGTTGGACCAGCTGACGCCGGCGCAGCGCCGCAGGGCGTTCAGTGGGAAACCGCTACGCCGACAGCACTCCTACGACGCCTTCGTGGACCTGCAGAGGGAGGAGTCCGGCGTGCCAGCGCCGGGGTGTGGCGTAGCCGGCGTGATCCCGCTGCCACCCGCGCAGCGTCAGCCTCAAGGAGAGGGAGCGCTGCATGGACGGGCCCTTTGCACACGTGTTACAGTTCCCCGAGCCAGAACCCGAGCAAGACCCGCTCTTCTACGGCGCCGCCGGGAAGAGCCCATTCGGATTGTTCCCGCACCGGCGCTCGGTTGGGGAGCGGGATCTGAGAAACAGAGGACTCATGGAGGGGCCAGCTCACTCCTTATCCAAATCCCTCTATCCCGACCGCACCGACCACAACCCCTTCATCCCCACGTTTGGAGACGACCAGTGTCTCCTGCACGGTGCCAAGTCCTGCTTCTCCACCACGCAGCACCAGCAGGGTGATGTGTACGGGAACATTGGCTCGACCTCATTCCTGCCGGCGTCGGGAGTCATGTCTAACCTAGCTCCTCGCTTCCCAGTGGAGATGTGCATGGGGAACCACTACACCAGCAAGCTCAGTCTCGGCCCGCCGCGGCCCTTCAACGGCAGCAACGGACACGTGTACGAGAAGCTCTCCAGCATAGAGTCCGATGTGTGAAACAGGGAGAGGAAAGGACAGATTTAACAGAACACGCAGAACTTGATAGATTTGAACATGTAATTTCCTGTGAAGTTCACGTCTACACCAATAGTGGTGAGAACAAGAGCTCGCCCATCTGTCGAGTGTGTGAGATGTCAGATGGCCTCACTCCATCCTCACATCTAACAGCCTAGTCCTGTACTTTTGTCTTTTGTGAACTCATAAAAGCATGATTGATTTTTTTGAAACAGGGTAATAACTGCACCTCAGAGACGCTGCTGACTGGAAATCTGTTGTTGAAATGAGGTCTGTTCTTTTCTTGCTCTAGAGGCCTTTGGTGAGCGTTAGGGATATTTGATTGTGATGATCAATCCAGTCTCCACATCACGCTAATGTATCCATGGCAACAGCCTCTCCCATGCTGTTTACTGCCCTGAAACACGTGTGCGTCGGTGAAAGTGCACACGCCTCTGCCATCCTTTATACTCGAGTCTCTACTGCCGTGATGTTTCATATCCAACGAGAAGCCTTCCATTTCCTTCACACGCTCATGTCTCCGGACTCTTCAAACGAAGGCTGAAACAACAGTATTAACGCCTCTCTTTGTTTTGGTTGTAAATACTTTTCTCTTTATATATAAGCCTACAAGGTTGACCTTTAATATAGCTTTTTCAAGTATAACAAATAACCAAAATAAAGACAAAAACAGAACAAAATACACAAAAACATAAAATATGCAAAATTTAGCAAAAGCATTATAATTCATGATAAGCGGTATTTTAAGCGATAGTCTGCTTTTTAAATTCATGTTTATTACTTAACTTTGATAGTTTACTGCCTCCTAACCAGCTTCATTTTAAGGATTTACCTTTATTCGTTTCAGCGCAGTGTAACAGAGCTGAGACGTGCTGTCGTGGACATGGTTCATTTACTCGATTAGTTTGCCGAATACTCCTTGCTAAGTTTCTCTTGAACTGTGTGGAAGCGTCTGGTCATCTCTCGGAGAAGGTTTCCAGGCTATCTCTAACAAATACACACCTTTACTTCGCTATGTGAAGGAGGACTTTTCTAGGCACGCTTGTTTTCGCCACAGGATAAAAAATAAAAAAGGTAATTGCGACTTTTATATCTCCCAATTCTGAGGGGAAAAAAGGCCAAACTGCAAACTGCAAACTATAAAGTCACAATTTTGAGAAACTATATAATACAAGCTCCAATTCTGACTTTATTTCTTGCAAATGCAAATTTATATCTTGCAATTCTCATATACCTCGCAATTGCCAATTTAAATTGCAATTAATATAAACTCTCGTAACTCTCGTAATACTTTATAACTCACAATTACGAATTTACGGGCCTATCTCAATTGTGAGAAAAAGTCAGAAATGTGAGATACAAAGTAAATTTTGAGAATTATTATATATTATTTCGCAATTCTGAGAATACAGGATAATATAAACTAGTGATTCTGACTTTATTTCCCACAGACGCAAATGTATATCATAATTCTCACTTCATAACTTGCACTTGGAAATTTAAATATCACAATTGTAAGAAAAAAAGTAATTATTGCAAGACAAAGTCAATTCTGAGAAATATTATATAATATAAACTTTTTAATCGTAAAATGCTCGTAATTCTCATTTTATAACTCGCAATTACAAATTTATCTCACAATTCTGAGAAATAAATCTGAATTGTGAGAGATAAACATGCAATTCTGACTTTTTTTCTCTCACAATTGCAATTTTAATTTGGACTTTATAACGAATTATGAGATAAAAAGTCGCAGTTACCTTATTATTTTTTTCTTCTGTGGCATAAACAAGCTTCTAAGTATCAGAGACTTCAGTTGTTTACATATAAAGCTAATTATAACGTTGAAAAGAGTTTTTGTCTGATATAGCTAACAATCGTCTTCAAAGTGTAGCGGAGTAAACACACACACACACACACACACAGATCTCCAGCATCCTCAAAGCAGGGCTAATTTAACCCTTTCTAACGACTGACTGACTTGTAAAGCTAAGGTATGTTGATAGAGTGTGTCATGTTTTCTGTAATGCGAGGTCCTGTCCTTGCTTTAGGTCTATAGCGCAGAATAACATCTCATCTCCAGTTAGAGGAACTCTAACCATGTCTTTAACCTTTCTTTTTAGAGCATTATTATTATTATCATCATCATTATTATTATTATTATTATAATGAAGCGTTTTAGGGTGTTTTCTTCTGGTATGTTGAAGCCGGCGGTGTAAATGTTCCCTACTGATCTATGTTAGAGTTTTCCTAAAAACAGTTTAGATTCAAACAAACACACACACATACACACACACACACACACACACACACACACACACACACACACACACACACACACACACACTTCCCTACATGCTTATAGCTTGAGCTCTATATGCTAAAAAAATCACATTTTCCTGTGTTCATAGAGAAATACGCCTATTACGCATAGCTGTAGTTATAATTTTTCTAGTGTATTCGCAATATATAAGCAACTTCTAACGTTCTGTTGACTACTATATTCTCATTATTCTAAAGTAAGTATAGCTGGTCTGAAGTATTAATCTACAGGTAAGAAGCGCCCTGTCGTTTATTCCCTCCATCCGTTATTTCAGTGAACGTGTTGATAAGGACACGCGTGTGCGTGTGACTTCTGTGTTAAACACTCTTGTTGCTATGGCGCTGCCATGGTGTTACGATGCTGTTCCCATGGTAACTGCAGTGCAAGAGGATGCGGGCTGAATGAGTGAATTGTTTCACTATGGAATAAGAGCTACATCCACTTTGATATGTTACCAAAATTTTTACGTCATTTACATCTCTGAAGCGATTCTCAAGTGAATACATGTACAGATTGTGTATATAATAATGTGAGATTTCCTCCTTTTGTATGACAATATGAACACAAACCTCTATGAGACTTTAATAGTGAGAGAGTGTTTTGATGATGATGATGATGATTATGACGGATCAGAATTCTTTCACTGAATAAAGCGAATTAAAAAACACATGCATCTTCTATCTGTAAATTGACGATTAAAAGAAAGAACAATGATGTGCACAGACCAGTCATGTATAATAATGCAATATTCCCTAAAAAAGAAGGACGTAGATTTCCTGGTGGTGGCATGCAGCGGTCTCTGGCCAGTGTGCAGTGAGTAGCGTTCTCGTTCGTGTTTTAGCACACACACCCACTCAGCTCCACCCGTTCGTCTTATTAATTTCTCCCTCACGTAGGAGAAAGAGGCTTATGAAATATTGATAGACAGAGAGAGAGACAGAGAGGGGGGAGGACGAGACAATCTTCCAGACAACTAGCTCTGGCAATCCAAGATGGGGAGACGTGGAAACATAATTTCCAAGAATTAAATAGCTCAGATTCAGTCCGATATATAGCCCTCGATCCGGAGTCAGTCCGATATAAAGCCCCCGATCCGGAGTCAGTCCGATATAAAGCCCCCGATCTGGAGTCAGTCCGATATAAAGCCCCCGATCCGGAGTCAGTCCAATTTATAGCCCTCGATCCGGAGTCAGTCCAATATAAAGCCCCCGATCCGGAGTCAGTCCGATATATAGCCCCCGATCCGGAGTCAGTCCGATAGAAAGCCACCGATCCGGAGTCAGTCCGAAAGAAAGCCCCCGATCCGGAGTCAGTCCGATATATAGCCCCCGATCCGGAGTCAGTCCGATAGAAAGCCACCGATCCGGAGTCAGTCCGATATATAGCCCTCGATCCGGGGTCAGTCCGATATAAAGCCCCCGATCCGGAGTCAGTCCGATAGAAAGCCACCGATCCGGAGTCAGTCCGATATATAGCCCTCGATCCGGGGTCAGTCCGATATAAAGCCCCCGATCCGGAGTCAGTCCGATAGAAAGCCACCGATCCGGAGTCAGTCCGATATATAGCCCTCGATCCGGAGTCAGTCCGATATATAGCCCCCGATCCGGAGTCAGTCCGATAGAAAGCCACTGATCCGGAGTCAGTCCGATATATAGCCCTCGATCCGGGGTCAGTCCGATATAAAGCCCTCGATCCGGAGTCAGTCCGATATAAAGCCCCTGATCCGAACTGACAGAGTGTGTCTGCTTCCTGGACAATGTTAGGAAGACTGTTCCAGAGTTTTGGTGCTAAATAGGAAAAGGATCTACCGCAAGCAGTCGATTTTGATATTCTAGGTATTATCAACTGGCCGTAACTTTGAGATCGCAATAGACGTGAAGGACAATAATGCGTTAAAAGCTCGCTCAAGTACTGCGGAGCTAAACCATTTAGTGCTTTGTAGGTAATCAACAATATTTTAAAATGTATACGATGTTTAATAGGGAGCCAATGCAGTGTTGACAGAACCGGGCTAATATGGTCATATTTCCTGGTTCTGGTAAGAACTCGAGCTGCGGCGTTTTGAACTAGCTGTAGTTTATTTATTAAGCGTGCAGGGCAACCACCCAGTAGAGCATTACAATGATCTAGCCTTGAGGTCATGAACGCATGGACTAATTGTTCCGCATTTCCCAATGAGAGCATATGGCGTATTTTAGATATATTTTTAAGATGGAAAAATGCGGTTTTACAGATACTAGACACGTGGCTTTCAAAAGAAAGGTTGGTATCAAAGAGCACACCCAGGTTCCTAACCGACGACGAAGACTTGACAGAGCAGCCATCAAGTGTTAGACAGTATTCTGGGTTATTACGTGTGGAAGTTTTTTGTCCAATAATTAGAATCTCTGTCTTTTCAGAATTTAGTAGTAGGAAATTACTAGTCATCCAATTTTTTATATCAGCTATGCATTCCGTTAATTTTGTGAATTGGTAAGTTTCGTTGGGTTTTGAAGAAATATACAGCTGAGTATCATCGGCATAACAGTGAAAGCTAACTCCATGTTTCCTAATGATATCTCCTAATGGTAGCATGTACAGCGTGAACAGCAACGGTCCTAGTACTGAGCCTTGTGGTACGCCATACTGAACTTGTGATCGATAAGACATCTCTTCATTTACTGCTACAAACTGATAACGGTCAGTTAAGTATGATTTAAACCATGCTAGTGCAATTCCACTAATGCCAACATAGTTTTCTAGTCTATTTAAAAGAATGTTGTGGTCAATGGTGTCAAATGCAGCACTAAGATCGATTAACACTAATAGCGAGATACAACCACGATCGGATGATAAGAGCAAATCATTTGTGACTCTAATGAGAGCGGTCTCAGTACTATGGTACGGTCTAAATCCGGACTGAAAATCCTCACAGATATCATTTCTTTCTAGAAAGGAACACAGTTGTGAAGATACTGCTTTTTCTAATATCTTTGACAGAAAAGGCAGATTCGAGATCGGCCTGTAATTGACTAATTCTGTAGGATCAAGTTGTGGTTTTTTAACAAGCGGTTTTATCATAGCCAGTTTAAAGGTTTTTGGTACGTATCCTAGAGACAAAGATGAATTAATGATATTAAGAAGAGGATATATGACCTCTGGAAACATCTCTTTCAGTAGCTTAGTCGGTATAGGATCTAACATACAAGTTGTCGATTTAGATGAATTAACGAGTTTGCAGAATTCTTCCACTCCTATAACAACAAATTAATCAAATTTTTCCTCAGGGAGACTACAATGCACTCCCTGATGCGATACTGTGGTAAACGGTTGCATAGTTATAATTTTGTCCCTGATATTATCAATTTTATAAGTGAAGAAGTTCATAAAGTCATCACTGCTGTGTTGCTTGGACACTTCTGAGCTTGAAGCTTTCTTTTTCGTTAGTTTAGCCACTGTTTCAAATAAATACCTTGGATTGTTTTTTTTCTTCTAATAGGGTTGAAAAATAAGCAGATATGGAAGCTTTAGCGTTAAGTTCTGCCAGGAAGACTTAATTGCTACATCACTTATTACCTTCTCATCTATCCAATTGTGTCTAATACTTGCGGTATAAAAGACCAGTACTTACACATGTTTGAGTTCGCAGATGCTGACGCTTTCATTCACCTCCATCCTCCCCACCACCACCAGGATGGTCCCTTCCTATGCCTCACAGGGGGTCGGCTGCGCCCCTGCCTTCGTCTTCAGGCAGGAAATGCAGAGTCCGGACCCTCGGATTGCGAGCTATGGACGGGGCCTACGCCAAAGAACTTTATTTCTTGCTGGGCTATCAATAAATGCATTTATTGTTACAGTATTTATTCTCCTGAGTCTTTCTGGTAGAACTAGCAGCTTTTAAAGCCTCTCTGTAAGCAATCGAGCTCTCTTTCCATGAAATCCGAAATACCTCTAGTTTAGTTTTCTTCCAGTTGCGCTCCATTTTTCTGGCTGCTCTCTTAAGGGCCCGGGTGTGCTCGCTGTACCACGGTGTTGGACTATTTTCTTTAATCTTCTTTAAGCGCAACGGAGCAACTGTGTCTAAAGTGCTGGAAAAGAGAGAGTTAAAAGGTTGTCGCAATATCGAGTCCATCAGACTACACTCCCCATTGACCACAGCTACAGACCCAAAACTATTATTACAGCAATCAACAAACATCTAAAAGACACTCATGATGAATCACTAAAAGCACATTTTGACCTCCAAAATAAACTCCAATGTTACTCGACTCTCAATAGAACTACTAAATTGGCCAGTTATCTATTTATTAAACATTTTAAAGAAAGACAAATCCTCTCCAAAAACAGATTAAGTGACCATGATCTAGAGATAGAGAGAGGAAGACGTAGACAAACATGGACAGAGAGAGAGCAGAGGAGTGTGTGTGTGTGTGTGTGTGTGTGTGTGTGTGTGTGTGTGTGTGTCTGTGTGTCGCGCTACAGACGCTGGTCTCGTTGACTGTGGTGTTTAATGAACTGCTATATTCCCCCTCTCACACTCACACCCCCACAATCCCACAATCCTTTGTGAAGCTCGGCTCGCTCTTATTAGCGGTCGCCTAGCAACAGAGCGCGCGCGGGGGGGTAAGAGGATAATCATCATCATCTGAGGCTCCGCCCACTCCACTGACTCACACACACACACACACACACACACACTCTCTCCACTGACTCACACACAAAGTTTAAATACAAGCAGTTTTCTTAGAGAAGAGCAGAAATAGTATTTGTATTAATATTTTCCAGGAATTATTTATATGTAATCAGTATATTTTCTTTTAACCTTTCTAATATTTTCTTAAATAGACAAAGCACGACTCAGGTTCATTAAATAGAAAAATAATCAAGATTTATTTTTTACAGAGCCCCCCTAGTCCCACTTTCTCAAAAAAATGTATTATAACTATCTCGTGGCCTCAAGATAGTATCTCGTGGCCTCAAGATAGAGATACTATCTTGAGGCCACGAGATACTTATCTTGAGGCCACGAGATAGTTATAATTAATTTTTTTTGACAAAGTGGGACTAGGGGGGCTCCGTAATTTTTGGCTTACACGAAAGTATATCACACACACACGAGGACGCTTTCATCACCTGAACAGAAGGAGCCTTTAAACCACAAAACAAAATAAATAAATTAAAATCAAACACAGTAAAAAAAACAAAAAAAATCAAATACAACAAGAGCAACAACTGGGCTCCGTAGAGCTGAAAATACAAGCATTAAAACACCTTTATTATACATATTACAACAATCACCCCATATTAAAACAATTTAATAATTCAAATCAACTCATTCCTGTCTCAAAGATCCAAAGAAATCCTCATGCGAACCTCTCGCATACGAACACCACGAGTGTCGATCGATTTCCGCCGGCCAGAAACAAACGCACCTACCGTTCTCATTCCCGCCACTGATCTTTACTCTGGGCGAACCACACCCCCTTGATCCATAACTTTACTGCCTTCATGTCACCCGCTACAATAACCATAGGCAAGACGCTTAAAATATTTAACATCACTTATTTCAATATTCTGGTGTTAAACTCAGTTTATGCACATCTAAAGCCGACACCGATTCAAGTTTAAAATGGCCATGCGCTCTTACGGTAAAAATAAGGGGCAAATATAAGGGTGGTCAAAGGTTTAAAAAGCATTGTGAGATATACAGTATAAATAAACCAAGGCCAGTGTTTAGTTAATGCTTCACCATTATCTGTGTTCGTGGGCCAGAACACATCTGTGGAATTTATAAAAGACAAAGGCCACTTTAAAACTGTTGTATTAAAGGGAAAGTTTACCCAAAACTGAAAATGTCTATCGCATCTATCCTTCATAAAAGTGCATCTATCCATGATAAAAGTGCATCTGTCCATCATAAAA
Organism: Tiaroga cobitis; assembly: GCA_030578255.1. NCBI lineage: Eukaryota > Metazoa > Chordata > Actinopteri > Cypriniformes > Leuciscidae > Tiaroga > Tiaroga cobitis. The sequence continues at coordinate 53,473,545 of CM060593.1, forward strand.
GTGCATCTATTCATCATAAAAGTCCATCTGTCCATCATAAAAGTGAAGCTAGCCATGATAAAAGTGCATCTGTCCATCATAAAAATGCATCCATAATAAAAGTGCATCTGTCCATCATAAAAGTGCATCTATCATCATAAAAGTGCATCTGTCCATCATAAAAGTGCATCTGTCCATCATAAAAGTGCATCTATCCATCATAAAAGTGCATCTGTCCATCATAAAAGTGAATCTATCTATCATAAAAGTGCATCTATCCATCATAAAAGTGCATCTGTCCATCATAAAAGTGCATCTATCCATCATAAAAGTGCATCTGTCCATCATAAAAGTGCATCTGTCCATTATAAAAGTGCATATATCCATCATAAAAGTGGATCTATCCATTATAAAAGTGCATCCATCCATCATAAAAGTGCGTCTATCTATCATAAAAGTGCATCTATCCATCATAAAAGTGCATCTATCCATGATAAAAGTGCATCTATCCATCATAAAAGTGCATCTGCCCATCATAAAAGTGCATCCATCCATCATAAAAGTGCATCTATCCATCATAAAAGTGTATCTCTCCATCGTAAAAGTGCATCTATCCATCATAAAAGTGCATCTATCCATCATAAAAGTGCATCTATCCATCATAAAAGTGCATCTGCCCATCATAAAAGTGCATCTGTCCATCATGAAAGTGCATCTATCCATCATAAAAGTGCGTCTATCCATCATTAAAAGTGCATCTATCATTGATGAAAGTGCATCTATCGATCATAAAAGCGCATCTATCCATGATAAAAGTGCATCCATCCATCCATCATAAAAGTGCATCCATCCATGATAAAAGTACATCTATCCATCAGAAAAGTGCATCTGTCCATCATAAAAGTGAATCTATCCATCAGAAAAGTGCATCTATTCATGATAAAAGTGCATCTGTCCATCATAAAAGTGCATCTATCCATGATAAAAGTGCATCTGTCCATGATAAAAGTGCATCTATCCATGATAAAGGTGCATCTGTCCATCATAAAAGTGCATCTGTCCATCATAAAAGTGAATCTATCCATCATAAAAGTGCATCTATCCATGATAAAAGTGCATCTGTCCATCATAAAAGTGCATTTGTCCATCATAAAAGTGCATCTATCCAACATAAAAGTGCATCTATCCAACATAAAAGTGCATCTATCCATCATAAAAGTGAATCTATCTATCATAAAAGTCCACCAATCCATCATAAAAGTGCATCTGTCCATCATAAAAGTGAATCTATCCATCATAAAAGTGCATCTATCCATCATAAAAGTGTATCTATCCCTCATAAAAGTGCATCTGTCCATCATAAAAGTGAATCTATCCATCATAAAAGTCCACCAATCCATCATAAAAGTGCATCTGTCCATCATAAAAGTGAATCTATCCATCATAAAAGTGCATCTGTCCACCATAAAAGTGAATCTATCCATCATAAAAGTCCACCAATCCATCATAAAAGTGCATCTGTCCATCATAAAAGTGAATCTATCCATCATAAAAGTGCATCTATCCATCATAAAAGTGCATCTGTCCATCATAAAAGTGAATCTATCCATCATAAAAGTCCACCAATCCATCATAAAAGTGCATCTGTCCATCATAAAAGTGAATCTATCCATCATAAAAGTGCATCTATCCATCATAAAGTTTATCTGTCCATCATAAAAGTGCATCTATCCTAAAGTGCATCTATCCATCATAAAAGTGCATCTGTCCATCATAAAAGTGGATCTGTCCATCATAAAAGTGCATCTGTCCATTATAAAAGTGCATCTATCCATCATAAAAGTGGATCTATCCATGATAAAAGTGCATCTGTCCATCATAAAAGTGCATCTGTCCATCATAAAAGTGCATCTGTCCATTATAAAAGTGCATCTATCCATGATAAAAGTGCATCTATCCATCATAAAAGTGCATCTGTCCATCATAAAAGTGCATCTGTCCATTATAAAAGTGCATCTATCCATGATAAAAGTGCATCTGTCCATCATAAAAGTGCATCTGTCCATCATAAAAGTGCATCTGTCCATTATAAAAGTGCATCTATCCATGATAAAAGTGCATCTGTCCATCATAAAAGTGCATCTGTCCATCATAAAAGTGCATCTGTCCATTATAAAAGTGCATCTATCCATGATAAAAGTGCATCCATCCATCATAAAAGTGCGTCTATCCATCATAAAAGTGCATCTATCATTAATAAAAAGTGCATCTATCCATTATAAAAGTGCATCTGTCCATCATAAAAGTTCATCTGTCAATCATAAAGTGCATCTATCCATTCAAAAAGTAGAAGAAAGAGCAAGGATAACCAGTATCTAACCAGTATGACACAGGATAACCCGGCGTTAAAGCGCTGTAACCAGTGTGACACAGGATAACCCGGGGTTAAAGCGATGTAACCAGTGTGACACGGGATAACGCAAGGTTAAAGCGCTGTTACCAGTGTGACACGGTATAACCTGGGGTTAAAGCGATGTAACCAGTGTGACACGGTATAACCCAGGGTTAAAGCGATGTAACCAGTGTGACCCGGGATAACCCGGGGTTAAAGCGCTGTAACCAGTGTGACACGGGATAACCCGGGGTTAAAGCGATGTAACCAGTGTGACCCGGGAGAACCCGTGGTTAAAGCGCTGTAACCAGTGTGACACGGGATAACCCGGGGTTAAAGCGCTGTAACCAGTGTGACACGGGATAACCCGGGGTTAAAGCGATGTAACCAGTGTGACCCGGGAGAACCCGTGGTTAAAGCGCTGTAACCAGTGTGACACGGGATAACACGGGGTTAAAGCGATGTAACTAGTGTGACACGGGATAACCCGGGGTTAAAGCATTGTAACCAGTGTGACGTGGGATAACCCAGGGTTAAGAGCGAGGATAACCAGTGTCACACAGGAAAACCCGGGGTTTAAGTGCTGTAACCAGTGTGACACAGGATAACACGGGGTTAAAGCGATGTAACCAGTGTGACACAGGATAACCCGGGGTTAAAGCGCTGTAACCAGTGTGACGTGGGATAACCCAGGGTTAAGAGCGAGGATAACCAGTGTCACACGGGAAAACCCGGGGTTTAAGTGCTGTAACCAGTGTGACACAGGATAACCCAGGGTTTAAGTGCTGTAACCAGTGTGACACAGGATAACCCGGGGTTAAAGCGATGTAACCAGTGTGACATGGGATAACCCAGGGTTAAGAGTGAGGATAACCAGTGTGACACAGGATAACCCGGGGTTTAAGTGCTGTAACCAGTGTGACACAGGATAACCCGGGGTTAAGTGCAGTGTGAACAACACATTTATTTATCTATCTATATCTAACGCTTTCCTCAGAACAGACTGAGATTAATGCACACTCTCTGCTGGCTCAAACCTTACATAACACACATGTTGAGTTCCCAGTGTATTCTGGGCCGAGAGTCCACTCCACGAGTGCAGTAATTCACCTCCAGATGTAAATGAGTGAATGCTGGAGTGAGCGGTTGCCACGGCAACACTAGCTCAGTGTGTGTGTGTGTGTGTGTGTGTGTGTTTCACTGAAGAGCCTCTGAACGCGCGAGATGCCGATACTGGTCCCTCCTGGAGCGGTTGCTATGCGACGGTAGCGAGCGATGCGTGAGGGATACTAACTGTACAACACTGACCTCTGCAGGACGACCAGAAAACTGCAGGACACACACACTCTCTCTCTCTCTCTCTCTCTCTCTCTCTCACACACACACACACACACACTCTCACTCAAGCGGGGCAGAGGTTCTGGGTTACAATACACACTCATATAGCTTTTTTCTCATCTAAACCGAATATGTTCATCAGTGGTTGTGTATCAAGCAGGGATACATTTGTGTGCATTATGTTTTGTGATTTCTTATGAATATCGCAGGCCTATTTATATTTCACCGGAACGAATAGAGGAAGCGCAGTTCTCTGGGCGCGCGCACAGCCTTCACACGGACACGCGTATCCGCGCCACTTGATGTAAATAACAACACATTTCAGCGCTAGAACGCCTATTATTAACGAGATTAATGCTCTGCTAATTAACAGGAGATGTTTTATTTATTTGTATTGGTAGTACATCGTGTATATTCCACCCGCAAATTAATATCTCCCGATGGATATCTCTAATAAATAAACATGTGAAAGATGCATATTTTCTGTGATTTATAACATAAAGTCCAGATAACATTAATACAAAGCCAGTGTGAGCGACGCCTGTAGTGTGTGTGTGTGTGTGTGTGTGTGTGCTCAGAGTGTATATGAACAGTCTGAGTCTGGTTGTGTTCGTATATGAAGACCTCCGATGCAAAAGCCTACGTCATATTGAGTGAATGCTCTCCGTATATGTGATAGGTGGAGGGGGGTTGGTCCAAGATGGCGACCGGTGTAGACGTCTCATTCTGAGCTCCGAGACTCTGACTGAGTATTAATGATTTGAATGTACTTTTTTGATACTGTTTATCGATAAATGAAGGAGTGAATGCTCTGTAATCCAGCAGTCATCGAATAAATTTCGAATAAAAGGCCTTTTGCTTGTTGTTAACCAAAGTTGGTCAAAACCAGGACTCGCGTGCAGTGTGTCGTAGGCCTAACGATGTCAAAGAGAGATGCCAAGAAGGTGAGAAAGGAAGGCCTGATAATGGATATAGAGGCTGAAAGTTCGTTCTCAGGTTTATGTACACCTCTTCCTGATACTCCCACAAAAAGCCCAAATCCTAAGAAAGTCTGCAACGTTACCAAAGAAGAGGAAACAGTTTCAAATGCTGACATCCTAAAAGCAATTAATGGCTTAAACGATCGTTTTTTAAAGTTTGAAGAAATGGTCATGAAAAATACAGCCGAGATTGCTAAAGTGCAAGAAAATGTGAAAGGGCTGGAAATTCAATGTAAAGGTACTGAGGACGCAGTAAAAAAGATGAGTGACCAGATGACTATCCTGAGGGAGAAACAAGAAGAGTCGGAGCGGTACAGTAGGAGATGGAATCTTCGTCTTCTGAATCTCCCAGAGCGCAGCAACGAGGATGTGAGGAAGGAGGTGTTGGAGATTATTGCGGAAATCATTCCAGAGGAAAAGAGCAAGCTTGGATTCATGGTGGACACTGTGCACAGGGTCGGACGCCCGAGAGAGGATAAAAGCACACGTCCAATCATCATTCAGTTCACCATGCGCACCTTCAGATTCAAACTATGGAGAGCTTCCCTCAACGCTGATGTCATGAAGAAAAAGAGCCTGCGGATGACTGAAGATTTAACCCAACAGGAGAGACAATGCAGAAATAAACTGTGGCCTCTTGTGAAGCAAGCGCGTGATGAAGGAAAGAAGACGAAATGGCAGGGGCCTGCTGTCATCATTAACGGTGTGAGACACACCGCATAACTTGTTAAACTTCCGTTAATGTGAGGTACAATTTTCAAATTAACGATCCCACGCGATCATAGGTTAATTTGCTCTTCTGGTAGATAGTTAAAATAGCAATATGTTCACTCCAATAGTTATATAAGAATGTTTAGGAGTTTATTGAGGTACTCATGTTCAGAGTTTTCTTCTAGGCGGTAAGCTAATCTTTATATTTCTATCTCAGGTGTTTTCTTTTTTTCTTGTTTAACTAGTTCTATAACTTTAACAGTCATCCAGTTCTTTTTTTTTTTTCTTTTTTTTTGCATTATGACAGACTTCCGTTTTAGTTCCTTAAAAATAATATCTTTGAATGTCAGAGGGATTCGCGAAAGCAGCAAGAGGAAATCAATCTTTTTATTCAGTAGACGAAAAAATGCTGATTTAATTTTTTTACAAGAGACTCATTCGGTGGATGAGGATGTGAAGTTTTGGAAAGCACAGTGGGGTGATGTATGTTACTTCTGTCATGCCTCTCAACAATCTGCAGGTGTCGCCATTTTACTTAATAAATTTAAAGGAGATATCATTGAATCAGTGACCTCAAATGAGGGTAGATGGATAGTCTTGGTTTTCAAATTAGATAATTCCTTCTTTATAGTTTGTAATTTATATAACCATAACAATACAGCTCAAGCAAAAATAATGTTTTTACAACTTTGTTTGAAACTTGAAGCCTTTAAAAACAAATATAAGGATGCACATTTGATTATTGGAGGTGATTATAATGATGCTCCAGATGATCTTGTAGATAGAGTACCGGTAAGATTAACTCCACATTCGAGATTCAAAAGTACTGCATACATTTGTGAACAACTAGCAATTATAGATGTTTGGCGTTTTCTAAATCCTGATATTAACGAATTTACCTGGAGCAATGTTAGTAGATCCTCTCAGTCTAGAATTGATCTATGGCTTATATCTCCATCCTGTCTGCAATTTGTGACAGAATCATCGCATAGCTATGCCCCACTTTCTGATCATAAATTAATTTCAATCCATTTAGCAGGAACAAAACAACAAAATGGTAATATACGTGGTTATTGGAAATTAAATAATAATTTATTAAAAGATGAGGAGTTTTGTGATTTAGTAAAAAAAACTGCAAAAAGCATATTTGATAATGACGAAATGAAACCCATACAAAAATGGGAATTTTTTAAGTTTAAAATTAGAGAAATAGCAATTAGACGAAGTAAAGCGATTAAAAAAAAAAGTATAGAAAAAGAAATAAGTATTATGGATAATTTAAATATTTTGATGACTAAAAATAATCTTTCAGAGGAAGAAGAATCTAAAATGAAAAAATTAAAAGAGGAAATAGATAATATGTATATTGAAATGGCTGAAGGGGCATTTGTAAGGTCGCGAGCAAAATGGCTGGAGCAAGGGGAAAAAAATTCAAGTTATTTCTTTGCTTTAGAGAAACGAAATCGCAAGAGGAATAATTTAACTACTCTTAAAATTGATGATAACATCATCTCTAACTCTTTAGATATTTCAAGATTTGTGGGTACATTTTATAGCAATATATATAAATCTAATATTCAATTTGATGATTGTGATAAATTTCTCGAATTAGTTAAAACATTTACACCAACTATATCGGATCAATTTAAGTTGGATTGCGAACGTCCCATTACTAAAGTGGAAATTTCAGAGGCTGTCAGTTCAATGAAAAGAGGTAAATCGCCAGGGAATGATGGGCTTTCAGTTGAATTTTATTTGCATTTTTGGGAAATTATTGAAAATCCTCTATTTGATTTATTTAAAGAATGTATTTTAAAAGAGGAAATGTCTGCAAGCATGAAGCAAGGTTTAATATGTCTTCTCCCTAAGCCTGATAAAGATCATTTAATTATAGAAAATTGGAGACCTATCACACTCTTAAATATTGACTACAAAATTCTATCGTTAATTTTTGCTAAACGGTTAAAAAGAGGTCTTCATGAGATAATAAGTGAAACACAAACAGGTTTTATGTCTAACCGTCACATTAGCTCCAATATAAGACTTGTTCTCGACCTGCTGGATTATTCTGATAACATCAATACTGATGCAATGATAGTATTTCTTGATTTTTATAAAGCATTTGATACTGTAGAACATTATTTTTTATTTAAAGCACTTCAGATTTTTAATTTCGGACAGAAAATGATATCTGTAGTTAAAATGCTTTATAAAAATATTGATAGCTCTGTAATATTATATCCAAATACCACTAAAAGATTTCCTGTACTGAGATCAGTTCGCCAGGGCTGCCCTATTTCACCGTTTTTGTTCCTGCTGGTGGTTGAATTATTGTCATTACATATTAAACACAGTCCTGATATTAAAGGATTGTCTATTTTCGGTAAGGAAATCAGAGTAACTCAATTAGCGGATGATACAGCTCTCTTTTTGAGTGACAAACATCAGATTAATAATGCTATAACTTTAATTGACCAATTCTCTGTTGCTTCAGGTTTAAAGCTCAACAAATCTAAATGTGAAATCTTATGTCTTTATCAGACTGATGAGGAAAAAATGTTTAACTTGCTTGTTAAGAAATGTGTAAAATATTTAGGTATTCATATCTGCAAGGATCACAAGGAACGCCAACAACTAAATTTCTCACCTAAATTGAAAAAAACTAAAACAATTCTAAATTTATGGCTTCAAAGAGATATTTCAATGTTAGGAAGGATTCTTTTGACTAAAGCAGAAGGGATTTCAAGATTTGTCTATCCTGCTCTCTCTCTTGATGTTCATGATTCAATATGTAAAGATATAAATACCATATTTACTAATTTTGTGTGGAAAAACAGACACCATCATTTAAAAAAAGCGGTGCTCTCTGGTTCTAAGGATGAAGGTGGATTTGAACTTTTGGATTTTTGTGATTTAAATTATACCTTCAAGGTGAAATGGTTGAGGGAATGTTTAAGAGCACCTGAGTCCTTATGGTACTTTATCCCCAACAGTATTTTTAATAATGTAGGAGGCCTAAAATTTATATTGAAATGTGACTATAATATTACAAGATTGCCGCTAAAACTATCTCAATTTTATCAACAAGCTCTTTTGGCTTGGAAGCTGTGTCATTCTCACAACTTCTCTCCACATAAGTCCATCATTTGGAATAATGAATGCATCACTAAAGGGAACAAGTCACTCTATTTGCAGAAATGGGTCGATAGAGATATCATCTTTTTAAAAGACCTTTTTGATGGTAATAATCAATTACTTAACTATGACTCCTTTCTCAGGGAGAAGGCATTCCCAATAACGTTTAAAGAATATAATTTGATTTTTAAGTCTATACCTAATGGCATATTAGAACTAATGAAAAATTATAATAAACAAAACGATATTCCTGGTGTTAATTTGACTCTTTATGTAAATGGTATGGATATTATGAGTAGCAATTGTACTAATAAACATATCAGAAAATACTTTTTGAATGCAAAGAAAACAAAACCTCGTGGGAAATTTTTCTGGAATTCTCTTTTTTATGAGATTAATTGGCATGGGGCGTGGCTTGTTCCTTTTAGATTTTGTATCACAAACAAAGTTAGGGAATTACATTTGAAAATATTACACACTATATATCCAACAAACTTGCTTATTTCAAAATTTAAACCTGTTGACAATCTTTGCAGTTTTTGTAAGACAGAACAAGAATCGTTACCTCATCTCTTTTATGGTTGTTCATTCTGCATTACATTTTGGAAAAATGTTGAAAGTTACTTGTCATTTAAAACAAATAATACAATAACACTTGAAGGGAAACAGATTATTACATATTATGATTGTAGAGATAGAGGTTTATGTAATATTATAAATCTTTTTATTTTACTAGGTAAATTCCATATTCATAAAGCTAAATTCTCCAAGTCAAAACCATGTTTTAAATTTTTCCAAATTGAAACCGATATATATTTTGAGTCTCTTAAACGGGTTAAAAATAAAAAAGCTATGTCAATAACTGAAATATACTCTAAAATGTTTAATTGAAAATTAGAAAATATCTTTCCTTTTAAAGATAATGAAGTTTATAAGTCTGTCTATTAAGATATGTATCAGGATATTATTATTTTTTTTATTATTATTTTTTTTTTTGTTTAAACTTTATTTTGATGTTATTTGTGATGTATAATATTTGTTTACGAACTGTGATGCTTGTATGTTTGTAACTTGAATTCTAATAAAAAAAAAAAATATAAAAAAAAAAAAAAAAAAAAAAAAAAAAAAAAAAAAAAGAAATATGTGAAATATGTGTATAGGTGGATTTTATGTATATAGTGTCTCTTTTCAAATGCATTATAATATTGTTTAAATGCTTATTTGTCCTTTGTTAAAAAAAGAAGAGTGTATGTTCATTTATTAAATTAATTATTTTCGCTCAGCATACCAGAGTGATGACGTCATCGCACGCCCTAGTATCCCGCGCGCGCCCGTGATGTGCTTCATTCAGAGTAAATACGACGAAGCCGTCACTGCTGCGCTCGTGTTAATTTTTTTATCTGCTTTATACTTCTTTTCAGGTAACTACAAATACTTCGGTTTTGAGTATAAGCAGTTTAATACAATGCTGATGAGTTGTGTGTGTTCATAGCACTTTGTTTTTACTAAATGAATAGTGTGTCATGAGTTTGGTACGCACGAGCACATGGTTAGCATGGGTGTTTCGCGATTAGCGCTTCAGCCCGCTATACACGAGAGAGGACCATTTATGTCAGTAATATTTGAGTCTTTAAAAGTTCATGATGTTATTTCAGTTTTTGAGTTACTTTAAACTTGCAAATTTGGGAAATTAACTCCATGTCTGTGAATTGAGTTATGCATTGCATTAGTCTTTATCAGTCTTGTATATGACTTTATGGTAGACAATATATCAGAGACAATGAATGAACACGTGATTAATATCTCAGCTGCATTGTTGTCATCAATTTCATACTGTCATTTAGTGAAAATGTGTTATTTTGTAAGAGTATGAGATCTGAGTGTCAATTGTATGTGACACACGTATCTTGTCATTTCTGTGAAAGAAAAGTGATGCACCGATTATAATGTACTGAGTGTTTGTTATACATGTATGCTTTTATTAATTCATTCAGAGTAAATACGACGAAGCCATCACTGCTGCGCTCGTGTTAATTCTTTTATCTGCTTTATACTTCTTTTCAGGGGTATTACATATACTCTCATCAAATACTTTCACTTCAAACTCACTAAATCCCTAAACTAAATCCTCAGCCCGTTCAGAAATGCTGGTACTTGGGTAGGCTATATAACATAGCAATGTTATTCAGTGTTCTTCATATAGTGTTCTTCTGTGTTATTCATATATAGTGTTCTTCAGTGTTATTCATATACAGTGTTCTTCTGTGTTCTTCATATAGTGTTCTTCTGTGGTATTCATATACAGTGTTCTTCAGTGTTCTTCATATACAGTGTTCTTCAGTGTTATTCATATACAGTGTTCTTCAGTGTTCTTCATATAGTGTTCTTCTGTGTTATTCATATACAGTGTTCTTCAGTGTTATTCATATACAGTGTTCTTCAGTGTTCTTCATATACAGTGTTCTTCAGTGTTATTCATATACAGTGTTCTTCAGTGTTATTCATATACAGTGTTCTTCTGTGTTCTTCATATACAGTGTTCTTCTGTGTTCTTCAGTGTTATTCATATACAGTGTTCTTCTGTGTTCTTCAGTGTTATTCATATACAGTGTTCTTCTGTGTTCTTCATATACAGTGTTCTTCTGTGTTCTTCAGTGTTATTCATGTACAGTGTTCTTCTGTGTTCTTCATATACAGTGTTCTTCAGTGTTATTCATATACAGTGTTCTTCAGTGTTATTCATATACAGTGTTCTTCAGTGTCATTCATAGACAGTGTTCTTCAGTGTTCTTCATATACAGTGTTCTTCAGTGTTATTCATATACAGTGTTCTTCTGTGTTCTTCATATACAGTGTTCTTCAGTGTTATTCATATACAGTGTTCTTCTGTGTTCTTCATATACAGTGTTCTTCAGTGTTATTCATATACAGTGTTCTTCTGTGTTCTTCATATACAGTGTTCTTCAGTGTTATTCATATACAGTGTTCTTCTGTGTTCTTCATATACAGTGTTCTTCAGTGTTATTCATATACAGTGTTCTTCAGTGTTATTCATATACAGTGTTCTTCAGTGTTCTTCATATACAGTGTTCTTCAGTGTTATTCATATACAGTGTTCTTCAGTGTTCTTCATATACAGTGTTCTTCAGTGTTATTCATATACAGTGTTATTCATATACAGTGTTCTTCAGTGTTCTTCATATACAGTGTTCTTCAGTGTTATTCATATACAGTGTTCTTCAGTGTTCTTCATATAGTGTTCTTCAGTGTTATACAGTGTTATTCATATACAGTGTTCTTCAGTGTTATTCATAGACAGTGTTCTTCAGTGTTCTTCATATACAGTGTTCTTCAGTGTTATTCATATACAGTGTTCTTCAGTGTTATTCATATACAGTGTTCTTCAGTGTTATTCATATAGTGTTCTTCAGTGTCATTCATATACAGTGTTCTTCAGTGTTATTCATATACGGTGTTCTTCAGTGTTATTCATATACGGTGTTCTTCAGTGTTATTCATATACAGTGTTCTTCAGTGTTATTCATATACGGTGTTCTTCAGTGTTATTCATATACAGTGTTCTTCAGTGTTATTCATATACAGTGTTCTTCAGTGTTATTCATATACAGTGTTCTTCAGTGTTATTCATATACAGTGTTCTTCAGTGTTATTCATATACAGTGTTCTTCAGTGTTATTCATATACAGTGTTCTTCAGTGTTATTCATATACAGTGTTCTTCAGTGTTATTCATATACAGTGTTCTTCTGTGTTCTTCATATACAGTGTTCTTCTGTGTTATTCATATACAGTGTTCTTCAGTGTTATTCATATACAGTGTTCTTCAGTGTTATTCATATACAGTGTTCTTCAGTGTTATTCATATACAGTGTTCTTCAGTGTTATTCATATACAGTGTTCTTCAGTGTTATTCATATACAGTGTTCTTCTGTGTTCTTCATATACGGTGTTCTTCTGTGTTATTCATATACGGTGTTCTTCAGTGTTATTCATATACAGTGTTCTTCAGTGTTATTCATATACAGTGTTCTTCAGTGTTATTCATATACAGTGTTCTTCAGTGTTATTCATATACAGTGTTCTTCAGTGTTATTCATATACAGTGTTCTTCAGTGTTATTCATACAGTGTTCTTCATATACAGTGTTCTTCAGTGTTCTTCATTTACAGTGTTCTTCAGTGTTCTTCATATACAGTGTTCTTCATATACAGTGTTCTTCATATACAGTGTTCTTCAGTGTTATTCATATATAGTGTTCTTCAGTGTTATTCATAGACAGTGTTCTTCAGTGTTATTCATAGACAGTGTTCTTCAGTGTTATTCATATACAGTGTTCTTCAGTGTTATTCATATACAGTGTTCTTCAGTGTTATTCATATACAGTGTTCTTCAGTGTTATTCATACAGTGTTCTTCATATACAGTGTTCTCCAGTGTTCTTCATATACAGTGTTCTTCATATACAGTGTTCTTCAGTGTTCTTCATATACAGTGTTCTTCAGTGTTCTTCATATACAGTGTTCTTCAGTGTTATTCATAGACAGTGTTATTCAGTGTTATTCATATACAGTGTTCTTCAGTGTCATTCATATACAGTGTTCTTCAGTGTCATTCATATACAGTGTTCTTCAGTGTTATACAGTGTTATTCATATACAGTGTTCTTCAGTGTTATTCATAGACAGTGTTCTTCAGTGTTATACAGTGTTATTCATAGACAGTGTTCTTCAGTGTTATTCATAGACAGTGTTCTTCAGTGTTATTCATAGACAGTGTTCTTCTGTGTTCTTCATATACAGTGTTCTTCAGTGTTATTCATAGACAGTGTTCTTCTGTGTTCTTCATATACAGTGTTCTTCTGTGTTCTTCATATACAGTGTTCTTCAGTGTTATTCATAGACTGTGTTCTTCAGTGTTATTCATAGACAGTGTTCTTCAGTGTTATTCATAGACAGTGTTCTTCAGTGTTATTCATATACAGTGTTCTTCAGTGTTATTCATATAGTGTTCTTCAGTGTCATTCATATACAGTGTTCTTCAGTGTCATTCATATACAGTGTTCTTCAGTGTTATACAGTGTTATTCATATACAGTGTTCTTCAGTGTTATTCATAGACAGTGTTCTTCAGTGTCATTCATATACAGTGTTCTTCAGTGTTATACAGTGTTATTCATATACAGTGTTCTTCAGTGTTATTCATATACAGTGTTCTTCAGTGTCATTCATATACAGTGTTCTTCAGTGTTATACAGTGTTATTCATATACAGTGTTCTTCAGTGTTATTCATATACAGTGTTCTTCTGTGTTCTTCATATACAGTGTTCTTCAGTGTTATTCATAGACAGTGTTCTTCAGTGTTATTCATAGACAGTGTTCTTCTGTGTTCTTCATATACAGTGTTCTTCAGTGTTATTCATAGACAGTGTTCTTCTGTGTTCTTCATATACAGTGTTCTTCTGTGTTATTCATATACAGTGTTCTTCAGTGTTATTCATAGACAGTGTTCTTCAGTGTTGTTCATAGACAGTGTTCTTCAGTGTTATTCATAGACAGTGTTCTTCAGTGTTATTCATAGACAGTGTTCTTCAGTGTTATTCATAGACAGTGTTCTTCAGTGTTATTCATAGACAGTGTTCTTCAGTGTTATTCATAGACAGTGTTCTTCAGTGTTATTCATATACAGTGTTCTTCATATACAGTGTTCTTCAGTGTTATTCATAGACAGTGTTTTTCAGTGTTATTCATAGACAGTGTTCTTCAGTGTTATTCATAGACAGTGTTCTTAAGTGTTATTCATATACAGTGTTCTTCAGTGTTATTCATAGACAGTGTTCTTCAGTGTTATTCATAGACAGTGTTCTTCAGTGTTATTCATATACAGTGTTCTTCAGTGTTATTCATATACAGTGTTCTTCAGTGTTATTCATATACAGTGTTCTTCAGTGTTATTCATATACAGTGTTCTTCAGTGTTATTCATATACAGTGTTCTTCAGTGTTATTCATACAGTGTTCTTCATATACAGTGTTCTTCAGTGTTCTTCATTTACAGTGTTTTTCAGTGTTCTTCATATACAGTGTTCTTCATATAGTGTTCTTCATATACAGTGTTCTTCAGTGTTATTCATATATAGTGTTCTTCAGTGTTATTCATAGACAGTGTTCTTCAGTGTTATTCATAGACAGTGTTCTTCAGTGTTATTCATATACAGTGTTCTTCAGTGTTATTCATATACAGTGTTCTTCAGTGTTATTCATATACAGTGTTCTTCAGTGTTATTCATACAGTGTTCTTCATATACAGTGTTCTCCAGTGTTCTTCATATACAGTGTTCTTCATATACAGTGTTCTTCAGTGTTCTTCATATACAGTGTTCTTCAGTGTTCTTCATATACAGTGTTCTTCAGTGTTATTCATAGACAGTGTTCTTCATAGACAGTGTTCTTCAGTGTTATTCATAGACAGTGTTATTCATATACAGTGTTCTTCAGTGTCATTCATATACAGTGTTCTTCAGTGTCATTCATATACAGTGTTCTTCAGTGTTATACAGTGTTATTCATATACAGTGTTCTTCAGTGTTATTCATAGACAGTGTTCTTCAGTGTTATACAGTGTTATTCATAGACAGTGTTCTTCAGTGTTATTCATAGACAGTGTTCTTCAGTGTTATTCATAGACAGTGTTCTTCTGTGTTCTTCATATACAGTGTTCTTCAGTGTTATTCATAGACAGTGTTCTTCTGTGTTCTTCATATACAGTGTTCTTCTGTGTTCTTCATATACAGTGTTATTCATAGACTGTGTTCTTCAGTGTTATTCATAGACAGTGTTCTTCAGTGTTATTCATATACAGTGTTCTTCAGTGTCATTCATATACAGTGTTCTTCAGTGTCATTCATATACAGTGTTCTTCAGTGTTATTCATAGACAGTGTTCTTCTGTGTTCTTCATATACAGTGTTCTTCTGTGTTCTTCATATACAGTGTTCTTAAGTGTTATTCATATACAGTGTTCTTCAGTGTTATTCATAGACAGTGTTCTTCAGTGTTATTCATAGACAGTGTTCTTCAGTGTTATTCATATACAGTGTTCTTCAGTGTTATTCATATAGTGTTCTTCAGTGTCATTCATATACAGTGTTCTTCAGTGTCATTCATATACAGTGTTCTTCAGTGTTATACAGTGTTATTCATATACAGTGTTCTTCAGTGTTATTCATAGACAGTGTTCTTCAGTGTCATTCATATACAGTGTTCTTCAGTGTTATACAGTGTTATTCATATACAGTGTTCTTCAGTGTTATTCATATACAGTGTTCTTCAGTGTCATTCATATACAGTGTTCTTCAGTGTTATACAGTGTTATTCATATACAGTGTTCTTCAGTGTTATTCATATACAGTGTTCTTCTGTGTTCTTCATATACAGTGTTCTTCAGTGTTATTCATAGACAGTGTTCTTCAGTGTTATTCATAGACAGTGTTCTTCTGTGTTCTTCATATACAGTGTTCTTCAGTGTTATTCATAGACAGTGTTCTTCTGTGTTCTTCATATACAGTGTTCTTCTGTGTTATTCATATACAGTGTTCTTCAGTGTTATTCATAGACAGTGTTCTTCAGTGTTGTTCATAGACAGTGTTCTTCAGTGTTATTCATAGACAGTTTTCTTCAGTGTTATTCATAGACAGTGTTCTTCAGTGTTATTCATAGACAGTGTTCTTCAGTGTTATTCATAGACAGTGTTCTTCAGTGTTATTCATATACAGTGTTCTTCATATACAGTGTTCTTCAGTGTTATTCATAGACAGTGTTTTTCAGTGTTATTCATAGACAGTGTTCTTCAGTGTTATTCATAGACAGTGTTCTTCAGTGTCATTCATATACAGTGTTCTTCAGTGTTATTCATAGACAGTGTTCTTCTGTGTTCTTCATATACAGTGTTCTTCTGTGTTATTCATATACAGTGTTCTTCAGTGTTATTCATATACAGTGTTCTTCAGTGTTATTCATAGACAGTGTTCTTCAGTGTTATTCATAGACAGTGTTCTTCTGTGTTCTTCATATACAGTGTTCTTCTGTGTTATTCATAGACAGTGTTCTTCTGTGTTCTTCATATACAGTGTTCTTCTGTGTTCTTCATATACAGTGTTCTTCTGTGTTCTTCATATACAGTGTTCTTCAGTGTTATTCATATACAGTGTTCTTCAGTGTTATTCATAGACAGTGTTCTTCAGTGTTATTCATATACAGTGTTCTTCAGTGTTATTCATATACAGTGTTCTTCAGTGTTATTCATAGACAGTGTTCTTCTGTGTTCTTCATATACAGTGTTCTTCAGTGTTCTTCATATACAGTGTTCTTCAGTGTTCTTCATATACAGTGTTCTTCAGTGTTATTCATAGACAGTGTTCTTCAGTGTTATTCATAGACAGTGTTCTTCAGTGTTATATATAGACAGTGTTCTTCAGTGTTATTCATAGACAGTGTTCTTCAGTGTTATTCATAGACAGTGTTCTTCAGTGTTATTCATAGACAGTGTTCTTCAGTGTTATTCATAGACAGTGTTCTTCAGTGTCATTCATATACATTGTTCTTCAGTGTCATTCATATACAGTGTTCTTCAGTGTTATACAGTGTTATTCATATACAGTGTTCTTCAGTGTTATACAGTGTTATTCATATACAGTGTTCTTCAGTGTTATTCATAGACAGTGTTCTTCATATACAGTGTTCTTCAGTGTTCTTCATATACAGTGTTCTTCAGTGTTATTCATATACAGTGTTCTTCTGTGTTCTTCATATACAGTGTTCTTCAGTGTTATACAGTGTTATTCATATACAGTGTTCTTCAGTGTTATTCATAGACAGTGTTCTTCAGTGTTATTCATAGACAGTGTTCTTCAGTGTTATTCATAGACAGTGTTCTTCAGTGTCATTCATATACAGTGTTCTTCATATACAGTGTTCTTCAGTGTTATTCATAGACAGTGTTTTTCAGTGTTATTCATAGACAGTGTTCTTCAGTGTTATTCATAGACAGTGTTCTTCAGTGTTATTCATAGACAGTGTTCTTCAGTGTTATTCATATACAGTGTTCTTCATATACAGTGTTCTTCAGTGTTATTCATAGACAGTGTTTTTCAGTGTTATTCATAGACAGTGTTCTTCAGTGTCATTCATATACAGTGTTCTTCAGTGTTATTCATAGACAGTGTTCTTCAGTGTCATTCATATACAGTGTTCTTCAGTGTCATTCATAGACAGTGTTCTTCTGTGTTCTTCATATACAGTGTTCTTCTGTGTTATTCATATACAGTGTTCTTCAGTGTTCTTCATATACAGTGTTCTTCAGTGTTCTTCATATACAGTGTTCTTCAGTGTTATTCATAGACAGTGTTCTTCATAGACAGTGTTCTTCAGTGTTATTCATAGACAGTGTTATTCAGTGTTATTCATATACAGTGTTCTTCAGTGTCATTCATATACAGTGTTCTTCAGTGTCATTCATATACAGTGTTCTTCAGTGTTATACAGTGTTATTCATATACAGTGTTCTTCAGTGTTATTCATAGACAGTGTTCTTCAGTGTTATACAGTGTTATTCATAGACAGTGTTCTTCAGTGTTATTCATAGACAGTGTTCTTCTGTGTTCTTCATATACAGTGTTCTTCAGTGTTATTCATAGACAGTGTTCTTCTGTGTTCTTCATATACAGTGTTCTTCTGTGTTCTTCATATACAGTGTTCTTCAGTGTTATTCATAGACTGTGTTCTTCAGTGTTATTCATAGACAGTGTTCTTCAGTGTTATTCATATACAGTGTTCTTCAGTGTCATTCATATACAGTGTTCTTCAGTGTCATTCATATACAGTGTTCTTCAGTGTTATTCATAGACAGTGTTCTTCTGTGTTCTTCATATACAGTGTTCTTCTGTGTTCTTCATATACAGTGTTCTTAAGTGTTATTCATATACAGTGTTCTTCAGTGTTATTCATAGACAGTGTTCTTCAGTGTTATTCATAGACAGTGTTCTTCAGTGTTATTCATATACAGTGTTCTTCAGTGTTATTCATATAGTGTTCTTCAGTGTCATTCATATACAGTGTTCTTCAGTGTCATTCATATACAGTGTTCTTCAGTGTTATACAGTGTTATTCATATACAGTGTTCTTCAGTGTTATTCATAGACAGTGTTCTTCAGTGTCATTCATATACAGTGTTCTTCAGTGTTATACAGTGTTATTCATATACAGTGTTCTTCAGTGTTATTCATATACAGTGTTCTTCAGTGTCATTCATATACAGTGTTCTTCAGTTTTATACAGTGTTATTCATATACAGTGTTCTTCAGTGTTATTCATATACAGTGTTCTTCTGTGTTCTTCATATACAGTGTTCTTCAGTGTTATTCATAGACAGTGTTCTTCAGTGTTATTCATAGACAGTGTTCTTCTGTGTTCTTCATATACAGTGTTCTTCAGTGTTATTCATAGACAGTGTTCTTCTGTGTTCTTCATATACAGTGTTCTTCTGTGTTATTCATATACAGTGTTCTTCAGTGTTATTCATAGACAGTGTTCTTCAGTGTTGTTCATAGACAGTGTTCTTCAGTGTTATTCATAGACAGTGTTCTTCAGTGTTATTCATAGACAGTGTTCTTCAGTGTTATTCATAGACAGTGTTCTTCAGTGTTATTCATAGACAGTGTTCTTCAGTGTTATTCATAGACAGTGTTCTTCAGTGTTATTCATATACAGTGTTCTTCATATACAGTGTTCTTCAGTGTTATTCATAGACAGTGTTTTTCAGTGTTATTCATAGACAGTGTTCTTCAGTGTTATTCATAGACAGTGTTCTTCAGTGTCATTCATATACAGTGTTCTTCAGTGTTATTCATAGACAGTGTTCTTCTGTGTTCTTCATATACAGTGTTCTTCTGTGTTATTCATATACAGTGTTCTTCAGTGTTATTCATATACAGTGTTCTTCAGTGTTATTCATAGACAGTGTTCTTCAATGTTATTCATAGACAGTGTTCTTCTGTGTTCTTCATATACAGTGTTCTTCTGTGTTATTCATAGACAGTGTTCTTCTGTGTTCTTCATATACAGTGTTCTTCTGTGTTCTTCATATACAGTGTTCTTCTGTGTTCTTCATATACAGTGTTCTTCAGTGTTATTCATATACAGTGTTCTTCAGTGTTATTCATAGACAGTGTTCTTCAGTGTTATTCATATACAGTGTTCTTCAGTGTTATTCATAGACAGTGTTCTTCTGTGTTCTTCATAGACAGTGTTCTTCTGTGTTCTTCATATACAGTGTTCTTCAGTGTTCTTCATATACAGTGTTCTTCAGTGTTATTCATAGACAGTGTTCTTCAGTGTTATATATAGACAGTGTTCTTCAGTGTTATTCATAGACAGTGTTCTTCAGTGTTATTCATAGACAGTGTTCTTCAGTGTTATTCATAGACAGTGTTCTTCAGTGTTATTCATAGACAGTGTTCTTCAGTGTCATTCATATACATTGTTCTTCAGTGTCATTCATATACAGTGTTCTTCAGTGTTATACAGTG
Organism: Tiaroga cobitis; assembly: GCA_030578255.1. NCBI lineage: Eukaryota > Metazoa > Chordata > Actinopteri > Cypriniformes > Leuciscidae > Tiaroga > Tiaroga cobitis. Next base: position 53,493,677 of record CM060593.1, read on the forward strand.
TTATTCATATACAGTGTTCTTCAGTGTTATACAGTGTTATTCATATACAGTGTTCTTCAGTGTTATTCATAGACAGTGTTCTTCAGTGTTCTTCATATACAGTGTTCTTCAGTGTTCTTCATATACAGTGTTCTTCAGTGTTATTCATATACAGTGTTCTTCTGTGTTCTTCATATACAGTGTTCTTCAGTGTTATACAGTGTTATTCATATACAGTGTTCTTCAGTGTTATTCATAGACAGTGTTCTTCAGTGTTATTCATAGACAGTGTTCTTCAGTGTTATTCATAGACAGTGTTCTTCAGTGTCATTCATATACAGTGTTCTTCATATACAGTGTTCTTCAGTGTTATTCATAGACAGTGTTTTTCAGTGTTATTCATAGACAGTGTTCTTCAGTGTTATTCATAGACAGTGTTCTTCAGTGTCATTCATATACAGTGTTCTTCAGTGTTATTCATAGACAGTGTTCTTCTGTGTTCTTCATATACAGTGTTCTTCTGTGTTATTCATATACAGTGTTCTTCAGTGTTATTCATATACAGTGTTCTTCAGTGTTATTCATAGACAGTGTTCTTCAGTGTTATTCATAGACAGTGTTCTTCTGTGTTCTTCATATACAGTGTTCTTCTGTGTTATTCATAGACAGTGTTCTTCTGTGTTCTTCATATACAGTGTTCTTCTGTGTTCTTCATATACAGTGTTCTTCTGTGTTCTTCATATACAGTGTTCTTCAGTGTTATTCATATACAGTGTTCTTCAGTGTTATTCATAGACAGTGTTCTTCAGTGTTATTCATATACAGTGTTCTTCAGTGTTATTCATATACAGTGTTCTTCAGTGTTATTCATATACAGTGTTCTTCAGTGTTATTCATATACAGTGTTCTTCAGTGTCATTCATATACAGTGTTCTTCAGTGTTATTCATATACAGTGTTCTTCAGTGTTATTCATATACAGTGTTCTTCAGTGTTATTCATATACAGTGTTCTTCAGTGTTATTCATATACAGTGTTCTTCAGTGTTATTCATATACAGTGTTCTTCAGTGTCATTCATATACAGTGTTCTTCAGTGTTATACAGTGTTATTCATATACAGTGTTCTTCTGTGTTATTCATAGACAGTGTTCTTCTGTGTTCTTCATATACAGTGTTCTTCTGTGTTCTTCATATACAGTGTTCTTCTGTGTTATTCATATACAGTGTTCTTCAGTGTTATTCATAGACAGTGTTCTTCAGTGTTATTCATATACAGTGTTCTTCAGTGTTATTCATAGACAGTGTTCTTCTGTGTTATTCATAGACAGTGTTCTTCTGTGTTCTTCATATACAGTGTTCTTCTGTGTTCTTCATATACAGTGTTCTTCTGTGTTCTTCATATACAGTGTTCTTCAGTGTTATTCATATACAGTGTTCTTCAGTGTTATTCATAGACAGTGTTCTTCAGTGTTATTCATATACAGTGTTCTTCAGTGTTATTCATAGACAGTGTTCTTCTGTGTTCTTCATAGACAGTGTTCTTCTGTGTTCTTCATATACAGTGTTCTTCAGTGTTCTTCATATACAGTGTTCTTCAGTGTTATTCATAGACAGTGTTCTTCAGTGTTATTCATAGACAGTGTTCTTCAGTGTTATATATAGACAGTGTTCTTCAGTGTTATTCATAGACAGTGTTCTTCAGTGTTATTCATATACAGTGTTCTTCAGTGTTATTCATATACAGTGTTCTTCAGTGTTATTCATATACAGTGTTCTTCAGTGTTCTTCATATAGTGTTCTTCAGTGTTATACAGTGTTATTCATATACAGTGTTCTTCAGTGTTATTCATAGACAGTGTTCTTCAGTGTTCTTCATATACAGTGTTCTTCAGTGTTATTCATATACAGTGTTCTTCAGTGTTATTCATATACAGTGTTCTTCAGTGTTATTCATATAGTGTTCTTCAGTGTCATTCATATACAGTGTTCTTCAGTGTTATTCATATACGGTGTTCTTCAGTGTTATTCATATACGGTGTTCTTCAGTGTTATTCATATACAGTGTTCTTCAGTGTTATTCATATACGGTGTTCTTCAGTGTTATTCATATACAGTGTTCTTCAGTGTTATTCATATACAGTGTTCTTCAGTGTTATTCATATACAGTGTTCTTCAGTGTTATTCATATACAGTGTTCTTCAGTGTTATTCATATACAGTGTTCTTCAGTGTTATTCATATACAGTGTTCTTCAGTGTTATTCATATACAGTGTTCTTCAGTGTTATTCATATACAGTGTTCTTCTGTGTTCTTCATATACAGTGTTCTTCTGTGTTATTCATATACAGTGTTCTTCAGTGTTATTCATATACAGTGTTCTTCAGTGTTATTCATATACAGTGTTCTTCAGTGTTATTCATATACAGTGTTCTTCAGTGTTATTCATATACAGTGTTCTTCAGTGTTATTCATATACAGTGTTCTTCTGTGTTCTTCATATACGGTGTTCTTCTGTGTTATTCATATACGGTGTTCTTCAGTGTTATTCATATACAGTGTTCTTCAGTGTTATTCATATACAGTGTTCTTCAGTGTTATTCATATACAGTGTTCTTCAGTGTTATTCATATACAGTGTTCTTCAGTGTTATTCATATACAGTGTTCTTCAGTGTTATTCATACAGTGTTCTTCATATACAGTGTTCTTCAGTGTTCTTCATTTACAGTGTTCTTCAGTGTTCTTCATATACAGTGTTCTTCATATACAGTGTTCTTCATATACAGTGTTCTTCAGTGTTATTCATATATAGTGTTCTTCAGTGTTATTCATAGACAGTGTTCTTCAGTGTTATTCATAGACAGTGTTCTTCAGTGTTATTCATATACAGTGTTCTTCAGTGTTATTCATATACAGTGTTCTTCAGTGTTATTCATATACAGTGTTCTTCAGTGTTATTCATACAGTGTTCTTCATATACAGTGTTCTCCAGTGTTCTTCATATACAGTGTTCTTCATATACAGTGTTCTTCAGTGTTCTTCATATACAGTGTTCTTCAGTGTTCTTCATATACAGTGTTCTTCAGTGTTATTCATAGACAGTGTTATTCAGTGTTATTCATATACAGTGTTCTTCAGTGTCATTCATATACAGTGTTCTTCAGTGTCATTCATATACAGTGTTCTTCAGTGTTATACAGTGTTATTCATATACAGTGTTCTTCAGTGTTATTCATAGACAGTGTTCTTCAGTGTTATACAGTGTTATTCATAGACAGTGTTCTTCAGTGTTATTCATAGACAGTGTTCTTCAGTGTTATTCATAGACAGTGTTCTTCTGTGTTCTTCATATACAGTGTTCTTCAGTGTTATTCATAGACAGTGTTCTTCTGTGTTCTTCATATACAGTGTTCTTCTGTGTTCTTCATATACAGTGTTCTTCAGTGTTATTCATAGACTGTGTTCTTCAGTGTTATTCATAGACAGTGTTCTTCAGTGTTATTCATAGACAGTGTTCTTCAGTGTTATTCATATACAGTGTTCTTCAGTGTTATTCATATAGTGTTCTTCAGTGTCATTCATATACAGTGTTCTTCAGTGTCATTCATATACAGTGTTCTTCAGTGTTATACAGTGTTATTCATATACAGTGTTCTTCAGTGTTATTCATAGACAGTGTTCTTCAGTGTCATTCATATACAGTGTTCTTCAGTGTTATACAGTGTTATTCATATACAGTGTTCTTCAGTGTTATTCATATACAGTGTTCTTCAGTGTCATTCATATACAGTGTTCTTCAGTGTTATACAGTGTTATTCATATACAGTGTTCTTCAGTGTTATTCATATACAGTGTTCTTCTGTGTTCTTCATATACAGTGTTCTTCAGTGTTATTCATAGACAGTGTTCTTCAGTGTTATTCATAGACAGTGTTCTTCTGTGTTCTTCATATACAGTGTTCTTCAGTGTTATTCATAGACAGTGTTCTTCTGTGTTCTTCATATACAGTGTTCTTCTGTGTTATTCATATACAGTGTTCTTCAGTGTTATTCATAGACAGTGTTCTTCAGTGTTGTTCATAGACAGTGTTCTTCAGTGTTATTCATAGACAGTGTTCTTCAGTGTTATTCATAGACAGTGTTCTTCAGTGTTATTCATAGACAGTGTTCTTCAGTGTTATTCATAGACAGTGTTCTTCAGTGTTATTCATAGACAGTGTTCTTCAGTGTTATTCATATACAGTGTTCTTCATATACAGTGTTCTTCAGTGTTATTCATAGACAGTGTTTTTCAGTGTTATTCATAGACAGTGTTCTTCAGTGTTATTCATAGACAGTGTTCTTAAGTGTTATTCATATACAGTGTTCTTCAGTGTTATTCATAGACAGTGTTCTTCAGTGTTATTCATAGACAGTGTTCTTCAGTGTTATTCATATACAGTGTTCTTCAGTGTTATTCATATACAGTGTTCTTCAGTGTTATTCATATACAGTGTTCTTCAGTGTTATTCATATACAGTGTTCTTCAGTGTTATTCATATACAGTGTTCTTCAGTGTTATTCATACAGTGTTCTTCATATACAGTGTTCTTCAGTGTTCTTCATTTACAGTGTTTTTCAGTGTTCTTCATATACAGTGTTCTTCATATAGTGTTCTTCATATACAGTGTTCTTCAGTGTTATTCATATATAGTGTTCTTCAGTGTTATTCATAGACAGTGTTCTTCAGTGTTATTCATAGACAGTGTTCTTCAGTGTTATTCATATACAGTGTTCTTCAGTGTTATTCATATACAGTGTTCTTCAGTGTTATTCATATACAGTGTTCTTCAGTGTTATTCATACAGTGTTCTTCATATACAGTGTTCTCCAGTGTTCTTCATATACAGTGTTCTTCATATACAGTGTTCTTCAGTGTTCTTCATATACAGTGTTCTTCAGTGTTCTTCATATACAGTGTTCTTCAGTGTTATTCATAGACAGTGTTCTTCATAGACAGTGTTCTTCAGTGTTATTCATAGACAGTGTTATTCATATACAGTGTTCTTCAGTGTCATTCATATACAGTGTTCTTCAGTGTCATTCATATACAGTGTTCTTCAGTGTTATACAGTGTTATTCATATACAGTGTTCTTCAGTGTTATTCATAGACAGTGTTCTTCAGTGTTATACAGTGTTATTCATAGACAGTGTTCTTCAGTGTTATTCATAGACAGTGTTCTTCAGTGTTATTCATAGACAGTGTTCTTCTGTGTTCTTCATATACAGTGTTCTTCAGTGTTATTCATAGACAGTGTTCTTCTGTGTTCTTCATATACAGTGTTCTTCTGTGTTCTTCATATACAGTGTTATTCATAGACTGTGTTCTTCAGTGTTATTCATAGACAGTGTTCTTCAGTGTTATTCATATACAGTGTTCTTCAGTGTCATTCATATACAGTGTTCTTCAGTGTCATTCATATACAGTGTTCTTCAGTGTTATTCATAGACAGTGTTCTTCTGTGTTCTTCATATACAGTGTTCTTCTGTGTTCTTCATATACAGTGTTCTTAAGTGTTATTCATATACAGTGTTCTTCAGTGTTATTCATAGACAGTGTTCTTCAGTGTTATTCATAGACAGTGTTCTTCAGTGTTATTCATATACAGTGTTCTTCAGTGTTATTCATATAGTGTTCTTCAGTGTCATTCATATACAGTGTTCTTCAGTGTCATTCATATACAGTGTTCTTCAGTGTTATACAGTGTTATTCATATACAGTGTTCTTCAGTGTTATTCATAGACAGTGTTCTTCAGTGTCATTCATATACAGTGTTCTTCAGTGTTATACAGTGTTATTCATATACAGTGTTCTTCAGTGTTATTCATATACAGTGTTCTTCAGTGTCATTCATATACAGTGTTCTTCAGTGTTATACAGTGTTATTCATATACAGTGTTCTTCAGTGTTATTCATATACAGTGTTCTTCTGTGTTCTTCATATACAGTGTTCTTCAGTGTTATTCATAGACAGTGTTCTTCAGTGTTATTCATAGACAGTGTTCTTCTGTGTTCTTCATATACAGTGTTCTTCAGTGTTATTCATAGACAGTGTTCTTCTGTGTTCTTCATATACAGTGTTCTTCTGTGTTATTCATATACAGTGTTCTTCAGTGTTATTCATAGACAGTGTTCTTCAGTGTTGTTCATAGACAGTGTTCTTCAGTGTTATTCATAGACAGTGTTCTTCAGTGTTATTCATAGACAGTTTTCTTCAGTGTTATTCATAGACAGTGTTCTTCAGTGTTATTCATAGACAGTGTTCTTCAGTGTTATTCATAGACAGTGTTCTTCAGTGTTATTCATATACAGTGTTCTTCATATACAGTGTTCTTCAGTGTTATTCATAGACAGTGTTTTTCAGTGTTATTCATAGACAGTGTTCTTCAGTGTTATTCATAGACAGTGTTCTTCAGTGTCATTCATATACAGTGTTCTTCAGTGTTATTCATAGACAGTGTTCTTCTGTGTTCTTCATATACAGTGTTCTTCTGTGTTATTCATATACAGTGTTCTTCAGTGTTATTCATATACAGTGTTCTTCAGTGTTATTCATAGACAGTGTTCTTCAGTGTTATTCATAGACAGTGTTCTTCTGTGTTCTTCATATACAGTGTTCTTCTGTGTTATTCATAGACAGTGTTCTTCTGTGTTCTTCATATACAGTGTTCTTCTGTGTTCTTCATATACAGTGTTCTTCTGTGTTCTTCATATACAGTGTTCTTCAGTGTTATTCATATACAGTGTTCTTCAGTGTTATTCATAGACAGTGTTCTTCAGTGTTATTCATATACAGTGTTCTTCAGTGTTATTCATATACAGTGTTCTTCAGTGTTATTCATAGACAGTGTTCTTCTGTGTTCTTCATATACAGTGTTCTTCAGTGTTCTTCATATACAGTGTTCTTCAGTGTTCTTCATATACAGTGTTCTTCAGTGTTATTCATAGACAGTGTTCTTCAGTGTTATTCATAGACAGTGTTCTTCAGTGTTATATATAGACAGTGTTCTTCAGTGTTATTCATAGACAGTGTTCTTCAGTGTTATTCATAGACAGTGTTCTTCAGTGTTATTCATAGACAGTGTTCTTCAGTGTTATTCATAGACAGTGTTCTTCAGTGTCATTCATATACATTGTTCTTCAGTGTCATTCATATACAGTGTTCTTCAGTGTTATACAGTGTTATTCATATACAGTGTTCTTCAGTGTTATACAGTGTTATTCATATACAGTGTTCTTCAGTGTTATTCATAGACAGTGTTCTTCATATACAGTGTTCTTCAGTGTTCTTCATATACAGTGTTCTTCAGTGTTATTCATATACAGTGTTCTTCTGTGTTCTTCATATACAGTGTTCTTCAGTGTTATACAGTGTTATTCATATACAGTGTTCTTCAGTGTTATTCATAGACAGTGTTCTTCAGTGTTATTCATAGACAGTGTTCTTCAGTGTTATTCATAGACAGTGTTCTTCAGTGTCATTCATATACAGTGTTCTTCATATACAGTGTTCTTCAGTGTTATTCATAGACAGTGTTTTTCAGTGTTATTCATAGACAGTGTTCTTCAGTGTTATTCATAGACAGTGTTCTTCAGTGTTATTCATAGACAGTGTTCTTCAGTGTTATTCATATACAGTGTTCTTCATATACAGTGTTCTTCAGTGTTATTCATAGACAGTGTTTTTCAGTGTTATTCATAGACAGTGTTCTTCAGTGTCATTCATATACAGTGTTCTTCAGTGTTATTCATAGACAGTGTTCTTCAGTGTCATTCATATACAGTGTTCTTCAGTGTCATTCATAGACAGTGTTCTTCTGTGTTCTTCATATACAGTGTTCTTCTGTGTTATTCATATACAGTGTTCTTCAGTGTTCTTCATATACAGTGTTCTTCAGTGTTCTTCATATACAGTGTTCTTCAGTGTTATTCATAGACAGTGTTCTTCATAGACAGTGTTCTTCAGTGTTATTCATAGACAGTGTTATTCAGTGTTATTCATATACAGTGTTCTTCAGTGTCATTCATATACAGTGTTCTTCAGTGTCATTCATATACAGTGTTCTTCAGTGTTATACAGTGTTATTCATATACAGTGTTCTTCAGTGTTATTCATAGACAGTGTTCTTCAGTGTTATACAGTGTTATTCATAGACAGTGTTCTTCAGTGTTATTCATAGACAGTGTTCTTCTGTGTTCTTCATATACAGTGTTCTTCAGTGTTATTCATAGACAGTGTTCTTCTGTGTTCTTCATATACAGTGTTCTTCTGTGTTCTTCATATACAGTGTTCTTCAGTGTTATTCATAGACTGTGTTCTTCAGTGTTATTCATAGACAGTGTTCTTCAGTGTTATTCATATACAGTGTTCTTCAGTGTCATTCATATACAGTGTTCTTCAGTGTCATTCATATACAGTGTTCTTCAGTGTTATTCATAGACAGTGTTCTTCTGTGTTCTTCATATACAGTGTTCTTCTGTGTTCTTCATATACAGTGTTCTTAAGTGTTATTCATATACAGTGTTCTTCAGTGTTATTCATAGACAGTGTTCTTCAGTGTTATTCATAGACAGTGTTCTTCAGTGTTATTCATATACAGTGTTCTTCAGTGTTATTCATATAGTGTTCTTCAGTGTCATTCATATACAGTGTTCTTCAGTGTCATTCATATACAGTGTTCTTCAGTGTTATACAGTGTTATTCATATACAGTGTTCTTCAGTGTTATTCATAGACAGTGTTCTTCAGTGTCATTCATATACAGTGTTCTTCAGTGTTATACAGTGTTATTCATATACAGTGTTCTTCAGTGTTATTCATATACAGTGTTCTTCAGTGTCATTCATATACAGTGTTCTTCAGTGTTATACAGTGTTATTCATATACAGTGTTCTTCAGTGTTATTCATATACAGTGTTCTTCTGTGTTCTTCATATACAGTGTTCTTCAGTGTTATTCATAGACAGTGTTCTTCAGTGTTATTCATAGACAGTGTTCTTCTGTGTTCTTCATATACAGTGTTCTTCAGTGTTATTCATAGACAGTGTTCTTCTGTGTTCTTCATATACAGTGTTCTTCTGTGTTATTCATATACAGTGTTCTTCAGTGTTATTCATAGACAGTGTTCTTCAGTGTTGTTCATAGACAGTGTTCTTCAGTGTTATTCATAGACAGTGTTCTTCAGTGTTATTCATAGACAGTGTTCTTCAGTGTTATTCATAGACAGTGTTCTTCAGTGTTATTCATAGACAGTGTTCTTCAGTGTTATTCATAGACAGTGTTCTTCAGTGTTATTCATATACAGTGTTCTTCATATACAGTGTTCTTCAGTGTTATTCATAGACAGTGTTTTTCAGTGTTATTCATAGACAGTGTTCTTCAGTGTTATTCATAGACAGTGTTCTTCAGTGTCATTCATATACAGTGTTCTTCAGTGTTATTCATAGACAGTGTTCTTCTGTGTTCTTCATATACAGTGTTCTTCTGTGTTATTCATATACAGTGTTCTTCAGTGTTATTCATATACAGTGTTCTTCAGTGTTATTCATAGACAGTGTTCTTCAGTGTTATTCATAGACAGTGTTCTTCTGTGTTCTTCATATACAGTGTTCTTCTGTGTTATTCATAGACAGTGTTCTTCTGTGTTCTTCATATACAGTGTTCTTCTGTGTTCTTCATATACAGTGTTCTTCTGTGTTCTTCATATACAGTGTTCTTCAGTGTTATTCATATACAGTGTTCTTCAGTGTTATTCATAGACAGTGTTCTTCAGTGTTATTCATATACAGTGTTCTTCAGTGTTATTCATAGACAGTGTTCTTCTGTGTTCTTCATAGACAGTGTTCTTCTGTGTTCTTCATATACAGTGTTCTTCAGTGTTCTTCATATACAGTGTTCTTCAGTGTTATTCATAGACAGTGTTCTTCAGTGTTATATATAGACAGTGTTCTTCAGTGTTATTCATAGACAGTGTTCTTCAGTGTTATTCATAGACAGTGTTCTTCAGTGTTATTCATAGACAGTGTTCTTCAGTGTTATTCATAGACAGTGTTCTTCAGTGTCATTCATATACATTGTTCTTCAGTGTCATTCATATACAGTGTTCTTCAGTGTTATACAGTGTTATTCATATACAGTGTTCTTCAGTGTTATACAGTGTTATTCATATACAGTGTTCTTCAGTGTTATTCATAGACAGTGTTCTTCAGTGTTCTTCATATACAGTGTTCTTCAGTGTTCTTCATATACAGTGTTCTTCAGTGTTATTCATATACAGTGTTCTTCTGTGTTCTTCATATACAGTGTTCTTCAGTGTTATACAGTGTTATTCATATACAGTGTTCTTCAGTGTTATTCATAGACAGTGTTCTTCAGTGTTATTCATAGACAGTGTTCTTCAGTGTTATTCATAGACAGTGTTCTTCAGTGTCATTCATATACAGTGTTCTTCATATACAGTGTTCTTCAGTGTTATTCATAGACAGTGTTTTTCAGTGTTATTCATAGACAGTGTTCTTCAGTGTTATTCATAGACAGTGTTCTTCAGTGTCATTCATATACAGTGTTCTTCAGTGTTATTCATAGACAGTGTTCTTCTGTGTTCTTCATATACAGTGTTCTTCTGTGTTATTCATATACAGTGTTCTTCAGTGTTATTCATATACAGTGTTCTTCAGTGTTATTCATAGACAGTGTTCTTCAGTGTTATTCATAGACAGTGTTCTTCTGTGTTCTTCATATACAGTGTTCTTCTGTGTTATTCATAGACAGTGTTCTTCTGTGTTCTTCATATACAGTGTTCTTCTGTGTTCTTCATATACAGTGTTCTTCTGTGTTCTTCATATACAGTGTTCTTCAGTGTTATTCATATACAGTGTTCTTCAGTGTTATTCATAGACAGTGTTCTTCAGTGTTATTCATATACAGTGTTCTTCAGTGTTATTCATATACAGTGTTCTTCAGTGTTATTCATATACAGTGTTCTTCAGTGTTATTCATATACAGTGTTCTTCAGTGTCATTCATATACAGTGTTCTTCAGTGTTATTCATATACAGTGTTCTTCAGTGTTATTCATATACAGTGTTCTTCAGTGTTATTCATATACAGTGTTCTTCAGTGTTATTCATATACAGTGTTCTTCAGTGTTATTCATATACAGTGTTCTTCAGTGTCATTCATATACAGTGTTCTTCAGTGTTATACAGTGTTATTCATATACAGTGTTCTTCTGTGTTATTCATAGACAGTGTTCTTCTGTGTTCTTCATATACAGTGTTCTTCTGTGTTCTTCATATACAGTGTTCTTCTGTGTTATTCATATACAGTGTTCTTCAGTGTTATTCATAGACAGTGTTCTTCAGTGTTATTCATATACAGTGTTCTTCAGTGTTATTCATAGACAGTGTTCTTCTGTGTTATTCATAGACAGTGTTCTTCTGTGTTCTTCATATACAGTGTTCTTCTGTGTTCTTCATATACAGTGTTCTTCTGTGTTCTTCATATACAGTGTTCTTCAGTGTTATTCATATACAGTGTTCTTCAGTGTTATTCATAGACAGTGTTCTTCAGTGTTATTCATATACAGTGTTCTTCAGTGTTATTCATAGACAGTGTTCTTCTGTGTTCTTCATAGACAGTGTTCTTCTGTGTTCTTCATATACAGTGTTCTTCAGTGTTCTTCATATACAGTGTTCTTCAGTGTTATTCATAGACAGTGTTCTTCAGTGTTATTCATAGACAGTGTTCTTCAGTGTTATATATAGACAGTGTTCTTCAGTGTTATTCATAGACAGTGTTCTTCAGTGTTATTCATATACAGTGTTCTTCAGTGTTATTCATATACAGTGTTCTTCAGTGTTATTCATATACAGTGTTCTTCAGTGTTATTCATATACAGTGTTCTTCAGTGTCATTCATATACAGTGTTCTTCAGTGTTATACAGTGTTATTCATATACAGTGTTCTTCTGTGTTATTCATAGACAGTGTTCTTCTGTGTTCTTCATATACAGTGTTCTTCTGTGTTCTTCATATACAGTGTTCTTCTGTGTTATTCATATACAGTGTTCTTCAGTGTTATTCATAGACAGTGTTCTTCAGTGTTATTCATATACAGTGTTCTTCAGTGTTATTCATAGACAGTGTTCTTCTGTGTTATTCATAGACAGTGTTCTTCTGTGTTCTTCATATACAGTGTTCTTCTGTGTTCTTCATATACAGTGTTCTTCTGTGTTCTTCATATACAGTGTTCTTCAGTGTTATTCATATACAGTGTTCTTCAGTGTTATTCATAGACAGTGTTCTTCAGTGTTATTCATATACAGTGTTCTTCAGTGTTATTCATAGACAGTGTTCTTCTGTGTTCTTCATAGACAGTGTTCTTCTGTGTTCTTCATATACAGTGTTCTTCAGTGTTCTTCATATACAGTGTTCTTCAGTGTTATTCATAGACAGTGTTCTTCAGTGTTATTCATAGACAGTGTTCTTCAGTGTTATATATAGACAGTGTTCTTCAGTGTTATTCATAGACAGTGTTCTTCAGTGTTATTCATAGACAGTGTTCTTCAGTGTTATTCATAGACAGTGTTCTTCAGTGTTATTCATAGACAGTGTTCTTCAGTGTCATTCATATACATTGTTCTTCAGTGTCATTCATATACAGTGTTCTTCAGTGTTATACAGTGTTATTCATATACAGTGTTCTTCAGTGTTATACAGTGTTATTCATATACAGTGTTCTTCAGTGTTATTCATAGACAGTGTTCTTCAGTGTTCTTCATATACAGTGTTCTTCAGTGTTCTTCATATACAGTGTTCTTCAGTGTTATTCATATACAGTGTTCTTCTGTGTTCTTCATATACAGTGTTCTTCAGTGTTATACAGTGTTATTCATATACAGTGTTCTTCAGTGTTATTCATAGACAGTGTTCTTCAGTGTTATTCATAGACAGTGTTCTTCAGTGTTATTCATAGACAGTGTTCTTCAGTGTCATTCATATACAGTGTTCTTCATATACAGTGTTCTTCAGTGTTATTCATAGACAGTGTTTTTCAGTGTTATTCATAGACAGTGTTCTTCAGTGTTATTCATAGACAGTGTTCTTCAGTGTCATTCATATACAGTGTTCTTCAGTGTTATTCATAGACAGTGTTCTTCTGTGTTCTTCATATACAGTGTTCTTCTGTGTTATTCATATACAGTGTTCTTCAGTGTTATTCATATACAGTGTTCTTCAGTGTTATTCATAGACAGTGTTCTTCAGTGTTATTCATAGACAGTGTTCTTCTGTGTTCTTCATATACAGTGTTCTTCTGTGTTATTCATAGACAGTGTTCTTCTGTGTTCTTCATATACAGTGTTCTTCTGTGTTCTTCATATACAGTGTTCTTCTGTGTTCTTCATATACAGTGTTCTTCAGTGTTATTCATATACAGTGTTCTTCAGTGTTATTCATAGACAGTGTTCTTCAGTGTTATTCATATACAGTGTTCTTTAGTGTTATTCATATACAGTGTTCTTCAGTGTTATTCATATACAGTGTTCTTCAGTGTTATTCATATACAGTGTTCTTCAGTGTCATTCATATACAGTGTTCTTCAGTGTTATTCATATACAGTGTTCTTCAGTGTTATTCATATACAGTGTTCTTCAGTGTTATTCATATACAGTGTTCTTCAGTGTCATTCATATACAGTGTTCTTCAGTGTTATACAGTGTTATTCATATACAGTGTTCTTCTGTGTTATTCATAGACAGTGTTCTTCTGTGTTCTTCATATACAGTGTTCTTCTGTGTTCTTCATATACAGTGTTCTTCTGTGTTATTCATATACAGTGTTCTTCAGTGTTATTCATAGACAGTGTTCTTCAGTGTTATTCATATACAGTGTTCTTCAGTGTTATTCATAGACAGTGTTCTTCTGTGTTATTCATAGACAGTGTTCTTCTGTGTTCTTCATATACAGTGTTCTTCTGTGTTCTTCATATACAGTGTTCTTCTGTGTTCTTCATATACAGTGTTCTTCAGTGTTATTCATATACAGTGTTCTTCAGTGTTATTCATAGACAGTGTTCTTCAGTGTTATTCATATACAGTGTTCTTCAGTGTTATTCATAGACAGTGTTCTTCTGTGTTCTTCATAGACAGTGTTCTTCTGTGTTCTTCATATACAGTGTTCTTCAGTGTTCTTCATATACAGTGTTCTTCAGTGTTATTCATAGACAGTGTTCTTCAGTGTTATTCATAGACAGTGTTCTTCAGTGTTATATATAGACAGTGTTCTTCAGTGTTATTCATAGACAGTGTTCTTCAGTGTTATTCATAGACAGTGTTCTTCAGTGTTATTCATAGACAGTGTTCTTCAGTGTTATTCATAGACAGTGTTCTTCAGTGTCATTCATATACATTGTTCTTCAGTGTCATTCATATACAGTGTTCTTCAGTGTTATACAGTGTTATTCATATACAGTGTTCTTCAGTGTTATACAGTGTTATTCATATACAGTGTTCTTCAGTGTTATTCATAGACAGTGTTCTTCAGTGTTCTTCATATACAGTGTTCTTCAGTGTTCTTCATATACAGTGTTCTTCAGTGTTATTCATATACAGTGTTCTTCTGTGTTCTTCATATACAGTGTTCTTCAGTGTTATACAGTGTTATTCATATACAGTGTTCTTCAGTGTTATTCATAGACAGTGTTCTTCAGTGTTATTCATAGACAGTGTTCTTCAGTGTTATTCATAGACAGTGTTCTTCAGTGTCATTCATATACAGTGTTCTTCATATACAGTGTTCTTCAGTGTTATTCATAGACAGTGTTTTTCAGTGTTATTCATAGACAGTGTTCTTCAGTGTTATTCATAGACAGTGTTCTTCAGTGTCATTCATATACAGTGTTCTTCAGTGTTATTCATAGACAGTGTTCTTCTGTGTTCTTCATATACAGTGTTCTTCTGTGTTATTCATATACAGTGTTCTTCAGTGTTATTCATATACAGTGTTCTTCAGTGTTATTCATAGACAGTGTTCTTCTGTGTTCTTCATATACAGTGTTCTTCTGTGTTATTCATAGACAGTGTTCTTCTGTGTTCTTCATATACAGTGTTCTTCAGTGTTCTTCATATACAGTGTTCTTCAGTGTTATTCATAGACAGTGTTCTTCTGTGTTCTTCATATACAGTGTTCTTCAGTGTTATTCATATACAGTGTTCTTCAGTGTTATTCATAGACAGTGTTCTTCAGTGTTATTCATAGACAGTGTTCTTCTGTGTTCTTCATATACAGTGTTCTTCTGTGTTATTCATAGACAGTGTTCTTCTGTGTTCTTCATATACAGTGTTCTTCTGTGTTCTTCATATACAGTGTTCTTCTGTGTTCTTCATATACAGTGTTCTTCAGTGTTATTCATATACAGTGTTCTTCAGTGTTATTCATAGACAGTGTTCTTCAGTGTTATTCATATACAGTGTTCTTCAGTGTTATTCATATACAGTGTTCTTCAGTGTTATTCATATACAGTGTTCTTCAGTGTTATTCATATACAGTGTTCTTCAGTGTCATTCATATACAGTGTTCTTCAGTGTCATTCATATACAGTGTTCTTCAGTGTTATACAGTGTTATTCATATACAGTGTTCTTCTGTGTTATTCATAGACAGTGTTCTTCTGTGTTCTTCATATACAGTGTTCTTCTGTGTTCTTCATATACAGTGTTCTTCTGTGTTCTTCATATACAGTGTTCTTCAGTGTTATTCATATACAGTGTTCTTCAGTGTTATTCATAGACAGTGTTCTTCAGTGTTATTCATATACAGTGTTCTTCAGTGTTATTCATATACAGTGTTCTTCAGTGTTATTCATATACAGTGTTCTTCAGTGTTATTCATATACAGTGTTCTTCAGTGTTATTCATATACAGTGTTCTTCAGTGTTATTCATATACAGTGTTCTTCAGTGTCATTCATATACAGTGTTCTTCAGTGTCATTCATATACAGTGTTCTTCAGTGTTATACAGTGTTATTCATATACAGTGTTCTTCAGTGTTATTCATAGACAGTGTTCTTCAGTGTTATTCATATACAGTGTTCTTCAGTGTCATTCATATAGAGTGTTCTTCAGTGTTATTCATATACAGTGTTATTCATATACAGTGTTCTTCAGTGTTATTCATATACAGTGTTCTTCAGTGTTATTCATATACAGTGTTCTTCAGTGTTATTCATATACAGTGTTCTTCTGTGTTCTTCATATACAGTGTTCTTCAGTGTCATTCATATACAGTGTTCTTCAGTGTCATTCATATACAGTGTTCTTCAGTGTCATTCATATACAGTGTTCTTCAGTGTCATTCATATACAGTGTTCTTCAGTGTCATTCATAGACAGTGTTCTTCAGTGTCATTCATATACAGTGTTCTTCAGTGTCATTCATATACAGTGTTCTTCAGTGTCATTCATATACAGTGTTCTTCAGTGTCATTCATATACAGTGTTCTTCAGTGTCATTCATATACAGTGTTCTTCAGTGTCATTCATATACAGTGTTCTTCAGTGTCATTCATATACAGTGTTCTTCAGTGTCATTCATATACAGTGTTCTTCAGTGTCATTCATATACAGTGTTCTTCAGTGTCATTCATAGACAGTGTTCTTCAGTGTCATTCATATACAGTGTTCTTCAGTGTCATTCATAGACAGTGTTCTTCAGTGTCATTCATAGACAGTGTTCTTCAGTGTCATTCATATACAGTGTTCTTCAGTGTCATTCATAGACAGTGTTCTTCAGTGTCATTCATAGACAGTGTTCTTCAGTGTCATTCATAGACAGTGTTCTTCAGTGTTATTCATAGACAGTGTTCTTCAGTGTTATTCATATACAGTGTTCTTCAGTGTCATTCATATACAGTGTTCTTCAGTGTCATTCATATACAGTGTTCTTCAGTGTCATTCATATACAGTGTTCTTCAGTGTTATACAGTGTTATTCATATACAGTGTTCTTCAGTTTTCTTCATTTTTTATATACCTTTATTTAACCAGGAGGTCCCATTGAGATTCAGAATCTCTTTTACAAGTGTTCTTCATAGTGTTATTCATATACACTGAGACTGAGATCTGTTAGCGGCTGATCGGTTCTGAGAGCAGTCTGATACGATCACACACACACACACAGTCATCGGCTCTGATATAATCGATCATCTGCATTTTCACACACTTTACTGGCATCACGTGTTGATTATTGTACCGCTCTTTTCTACGTTCTTCAGCACCGTTTAAGAACGCCTTCATGTTGCTAAGTGCGTGAACGCGATCTGTATTCCATCTTCTCCAGTAACTGAATCTCTCTCTGTGTGTGTGTGTGTGTGTGTGTGTGTGTCGTCGCGCTGCCCTCGCGTGGCGAGCGGCGGAAGTGCAACAGCGCGGGAACAGTCCATGACGGGAACACTGAACACAGGTCTTGTTTATAGTGTTTATATCCATTGATGTGTGTGTGAATGTGTGGCTTGTAGTTGCTACGGCAACCGCGGCGGCGCGCGCTAGAGTCGATGCAGGAGCGCGCATTATTAATCAACGGTTACTTTGATCGAGTGAGCGACAGAGCGCGCCATTCACTCAGCCAATCATAGCCGAGCACAGAGTCACATGACATCCGAAATATCGGTTTTCTTTTATAAAACGGATAGTCCCGGTCCTTGATTCTGATTGGTTGAGCTGCGTTCGAAGCCGTTAAATGACTCCACAAACACACACCTGTGACCGCATTACATTAGTGTTACTGCTCAACTGCCGTTTCTGATGCTTTGTTGCTGCATGTGTTGCTTGGCAACCTCTTTGGAACTAAATTGCTTGGTGGAGGAATAAAGATTGTAACGTTATATTTTTTTGTTGCTGGTGTTTATTTTATGAATAAAATAAATATTTAAATGAATATTTTTATGGAGTAACTGTTTTATAAAAGCAATAAGCCTATTGAAGCCGTGTTTTACAGTGCATTTAGAACAGCTAAAGCTAAGGGGGTTTAACTCCTCTGCGTCGTGCCTAACAACGCCCCTTAGCTGTTCCTAACTCACAGTAAATCACAGCTTAAGGGGCTTATTGCTTTATTTTATGGAATATTGCAGTGGGTGTTTTAATAATATTGATTCAGAATAAGTTCCTCTCGCAGCATCTCTTCTCTTCTCTGATGACGAGGGCGGGGCAACCTGTCACTCACATGAGATCAGCCAATAGCAAACCACAACCATCCAATCAATTCCACACAGACACAATCAAGCCCCGCCCACATTTGATCATGCTCTTCCAGAAGCGTTTCACATACGGTTCCGTTTATTAATCGGCTCGTATTTGTAACGACTTTAGCGCGCTAGTGTAAATCTAAGAACATATATTTGACAGACACATTAGTAATAACTACAGCCGTTCTCATCCAAACAACCGAGATATTCACCATCATGACTGAAAACTCTTACAAATAAAGGTGTTTCTCAGCATGGAAGAACCATTTCAGGTTCCACAGAGAACAGTGAACATTTTCTTCTCAGCGGTCAGAACATTTTAATAACCTTTCTCCACTATAAACAGCCTTTTATGCAAAGAAAGGTTCCAGGTAAAGCATTGTTTGTGTGCGAGTGTGATGATGTGATTCCTCAGATGTGCGCGTCAGACGCGTGCGTGATGTATGCGGTGCGCGCGTGAGGGGGGGGGGGGCGCGCGTGGACCGCTCGAGCTCCTCTCGCTGTTCCTGACGCGAGAAAGAGAAAGACAAAAGGGGAAAAAAACGTTAGCGACTCCGTGTCGGTGGAGTTCGAGGCCCGGTCGGTTCCGTGAGGCGGGTGATCTCGGCGCGGGAGCCGCGGATCGGTGCAGGGGAGCGGCGGAGCACGGGACTCGAGCCCGGGGACATCAGACGGGCCTGTCGGGTAAAAACACCACATTATCAGACATCTCTCGCTGTGTGTGTGTGTGTTTACTGTGGCGTTGTTGTGTGTTTGCAGCATCAGGGGTCCGCTCATCGTGTTTGCGATTCGCCTCAGGAACGCGTTTATATCCAGGGAACGCGAGCGTCGATGTGTGTCGCGCTCGCTCCTCTGACGCGTTCATAAATCTGCGGATTGAACGCGTTTATTCGGTGTTTGTGCGCGAATCTGAGCCATGCTAAAGAGCTAATGCTAATGTGCTGTGAGAAACCAGCAGAATAGACCAGAATGGAGGAGGTTTGAGTTCTAGATGATTCCCAATATCATGTCGGAGCTCCTTCATTAATTCCAGATTCTGATTTTATCTAATGAACACACACATACACACACAGTGATAGTGTCACTGCAAACTCCTTATCATCATCATCTTCATCTTTGTTGTTGTTATTGTTATTATTTCAGCCTCGAAAAAAATGTCAGATAATGACAGATGTCAAATTACAGTACTAGTCCTGAAACTAAATGGCATTAAACACACACACTCAAATGATTACACACACACACACAAATTATTACACACACACACAAACACTAATTATTACACACACACAAATGATTACACACACGCATTACTCACATTATTACACACTCACACACGTTACACACTCACTCTCACACAGAAACACACACAGGCATTACACACACATTATTACTTGCACATGCATTATACACATTACACAAACACATTATTATACACGAATATTACACTAACACGCATTACAAACATTATCTCACACACAGGTTAGCGGATCACACACACCCACACCCACACACTGGTTAGCAGGATCATACACACACACTCACAAACACTCACTGGTTAACGGACTCAAACTCACAGGTATTGTGTGAGAGAAACAGACACGTGTCAACATGACTAATGATTCTATTAAAGAGCCTCATTAAGACTCTGCTAATTAAACAGCGTGGATGGGTGACGTGTGTCTGATCCAGAGGCATGCTGGGAAACGTGTGTCTGATCCAGAGGCATGTTGGGAAACGTGTGCTCATCCTGGAGTGCGGTAGGGCTGCGAATCTCTTGGAATCCCACGATTCGATTCAAAAGCGAATCTCGATTTTTGAATAAAATTTCAATTCAATATATGGATGATTTAAAATCTATGACCAAATCTATGCATACATCGAATTGAAATTTGATTAAAAATTGAGCATCGATCAGCAGAGAATCGAACAGCAGCTGTTAGTCCCAGTCGAGCGGTTATTTAGTTATACACCTCCTATTACTGCGCTAATGTAAGCTAGCGGTCATGTTCGCGAGTCACGCTTCTGCATCGTTAAACTGAGATCGAGTCGACAGATCTACGAGAGGAAGAGAGGATCGTCTCTGCGTTCCCCAAAAGCATCGCAAGCTGAAGCTGATTGGCGTAATCGCTCTACGATCAGATGAAGCGTACGATGCTTTGGGGAAACACAACCCCAATCGTTGGAGCTGGAGAAATGTAATACGGCTATTGCATATTCTCAATGTTTGTCACTTTAGCCTCAGATGCAGGACTGTTCGTTCTCTTTATAGACGGGTGTTTGTTCGCTTGCATGTGCGTGTTGAACGAGCTTCTTGTAGAAACTAAAGGACCTGCAGAGGGTGTTATCAGAACATTTGGTGCTAACCTAACCCTAACCCTAACATGTAACGATAAAGTTGGCAGTGGCTTCATAAATTAATTAAAAACTTTTTTTTTTAAAGTAGCCTACACCTGGTGCACATCTCTTTGTTCTTCATTTTCTAGAACTAGAGTTTAAGAACCTTGCTGTATTTTTGTGTAATTAATTAAGAGAAAGTACACCGCCATCTTACTCCGACGGAAGTGACTTGAACGCAAACACCACTTCCCACCTCGTACGCACGAACTTCCCAGGAGGACTTGAACTACTTTCCTCCATACAGTGAGTGTGTTACGCGTTACAATATGGCCCAAATGATGCATCGCGATGCAGACGAGGACGTTCGGTACCGATTATAATGTACTGACGCTTTTCTGACGTCATTTGTCGCGTGTGTGCTTTGTTGCGGTAGCATACAACGGTAGAGGGAGGAGAGACGCGAGTGTGAGTAATTCAAACATTCTCCAACTACTTTAAAAGCCTACATCTGGGCACATTTCGGCTTTATGAACAAGGGACCCGTTCTTCGTACGTCGCTAACTCAGTTAGCAGGCGATTTGGCATGATCTTGAATTGTTTGGTTCTTCGACGCTCATCCTGGACTTGCTGTCATAGCAACAGGTGCGCCAGCTTGAACCTGCTCGCGACCAGCTTATTTCAGGTTAACAGGATTAGATCGCGGCTTTACAAGCGGAGGTGATCGGGGAAGTCTTTTAGCGCAGCGCGACAGTGTAGGCTACTTTTTGAGAGATCGGTTTTCTCGTGACTCGTGAGTGTCATTTGCATCATTTATTTGTTGGAGCAACACATTTAATGTTCGACTCGTCGGAATCGGGATTTAACAACAGCACAAACTGTGTGCATTTCCCTGAGATTCTTTGCGAGTACCGCTTTCCTTTACAATATTGGAGATACGGTGAACTTTGTGAAAAGTGCTGCCTGTCGTGCCATTCGCAAAGTTTAACTCGCGCTCAAGCTTTTTTTAGAGGTGTTTGTGGTATTTCCAGACCCAAGGTTGGGTTGCGATTTTTTTAATTTTTTTGCCAGTGCAGGTACATTATAATTTTTAATGAAGATCATGACCTTGCCAATAAGTATGATTTACACAGTAGCCTTTGTGTCCGGCTTGTGTCCGTGAACTTTACCGTGATTGAGCCAGAGACTGCACACAGGTTCCCATCAAGGCCTCAATGAAGGGCATTTTGTGAACAGAAATTAGGTTCACAGTGTAAATGTGCAGGTAAGTTGCTATTACAGTTCTAAATATATCAGATTCGTAATATTATCATATCAAATAAAAAAAAGGAATGGAAAAAATATGCAGTTGACTGACTAAAATGTCTTAGATGGTGTGTGACGCTATGTTCCATATCACAAATGTGGACGCAAAATGTCCAGGATCTGTGCATGACTCAATCCTTTTCAGAGAGTCAGAGATGTATGCACATTATGTGAGCTTGAAAACGGAAAATATAAATGGGGGTGCAGGACCACCGCCTGTTTTTAATCTAAACATTTTTTATAGTCTTTTTCTTGGTTGCTATAAACAGACATGCACATCATTTAACAGTGCATTTTTTAAAGAGACTAAGAACTGTACAAGTAGCCTAGTAAAGATATCCATTTTCACTTTTACTTGTTCCAATGTTCTAGTGGGTTGTGGCTTTGACATTACAATGAACAAAGTAATTATGAAATTAAAATACAAATATATATATATATACTGTAATAAGTGATAGAAACATTTAACATGATCCCCACTATGGCATTTAATTTGTTTGCTACTTTTTGCCAGCCCTATCTCCTGGCTTTTACAGTGTTCCCTGGCGTTTTCATTAAACGTTCAAATTCCGCATAAACTTCTACTATTAGTTCTTGCTCTGCTGCGGAGAAAAACTGAGCGTGCTCTTTGGCCACAGTGAGCAGCCAATAGCAGCTTTGCTGATCAATGTTTCTACTATCGACACATATAGGGGATTTAAACCAACGCATGAACGCGCAATTATCTCAGAAAACTCAATCCAGCTATACTAATCATAACCGGCAGGAGTGTTCGAAGAACCTAATTACAAAAAAACTAATTTTATTTTTTTAAGGTGTTTTATTGCTTTGTTGATTTTATTATATTCTGGGAATTGTTCTTAACCTCTTTGCTACTGTGGCACTTTGAGATTTCTTTGAAATGTAAAGTGCATTATAAATAAAAAAATAAAAAAAATTCTGTGTTGTTGTTACGCGTGATTATAAATGGATGATCGTCACCTTCAACAGTGGACTCGGCGACGGTTGCTGCGCGAATCTCTAATGGTAACATTATAATTAATAATTATACATTATACACTGATGAACATTTCTTCAAAATAAAATTGATTTGACAGAATTTCATTTTCTTAAAGGTGCTATATGTAACTTTTCTTCTAAAATGAATCCTTTTTTATTGCCTGTGTGTGAAGGGGTTGTAATCACACATTACAATGATCCACTTGTCGGGTTTTGCTATTACCTCTGAAGGCCAGTATTCCTATTTCTATGTGAAGTCTCCGGGTCGGATTTTCTGCGAAATCCATCGGATGTGACGTGCATGCGCGCTCCCGAGCCTCTCTCCTTTATATACACTATAGTACACTTTATATACATGATCGTTACAGTGATCGCACAGTCTATGCGACGGCACTGCAGCTGACGACATGGAGTCTGATAACACCAAACACGACCTGCCTCCAGCACAACACACACTCCACATAAATATAAAAACAAAAAAAAGTTTTGTCTGCTGAAGCTCGTCAGGCCAAACGTCAATCGCATCGACTCAGTACGAAAACACGGATCAACATCGGCAGAGCGTTTGAATTCTGGAGAGACCTCCGCTTTGTTTTAGATACACGAATAGTTAGTGAAATGCCTTACATGTTGGCTAAATGCAGTCAATGTAACATTATCATGGTAAGAGCATGGAGCATTAGTTCAATGTCAAGCTGATAAAAGTCGCCTATTATTGTAATGTTGCAGTGGGAGTTTACTTGAGTTTCCAGCATGTTGTGTGATGCTTTCTCTGTTGTGTTGAAAGTCTCAGTGTGGCCGGTAGTGAGTGCTTGCTCTTGAGTTCGAGCACGAGCGCTCTTGTTGCAATCTGAAACATGACCGCTAGAGGCCGCTAAAAACTACATATAGCACCTTTAATGGCATAAAGAGGCATTACTCCCTTGAAACTTAAACTGTCACTGTTTCTGTCACTGCGACTTCCCGAACACGCACACACACACACACACACGTGTGCACGCACACATCACTTTTGAAGTAAAATTGAAAATTGAGGATGCAGTGCATCGTAACGCATCGTGATATCGAATTGAACTGAATCAATGACATGATAATTGGAATCGAACCAAACTGTGAGACCAGTGTAGATTCACACTCCTAGTGATCGTTACAGTTACCGTAATAGTGATCATTATACTGATCGTTACAGTTATCGTTGTAGTGATCGTTACAGTTATCGTTATAGTGATCGTTACAGTTATCGTTATAGTGATCCGTTATAGTGATCGTTACAGTTATCGTTATAGTGATCCGTTATAGTGATCGTTACAGTTATCGTTATAGTTATCGTTACAGTTATCGTTATAGTGATCGTTACAGTTATCGTAATACTGATCGTTACAGTTATCGTTACAGTTATCGTTATAGTGATCGTTACAGTTATCGTTATAGTGATCCGTTATAGTGATTGTTACAGTTATCGTTATAGTGATCCGTTATAGTGATTGTTACAGTTATCGTTATAGTTATCGTTACAGTTATGGTTATAGTGATCGTTACAGTTATCGTAATACTGATCGTTACAGTTATCGTTATAGTGATCGTTGGAGTTATTGTTAGTTTTCGTTATAGTGATCGTTACAGTGATCGTTATAGTGATTGTTACAGTGATTGTTACAGTGATTGTTACAGTGATCGTTACAGTGATCATTACAGTGATCGTTACAGTGCTCGCTACAGTGATCGTTACAATGATCGTTATAGTTATCGTTACAGTTATGGTTATAGTGATCGTTACAGTTATTTTAATAGTGATCGTTATAGTGATTGTTACAGTTATCGTTAGTTATCGTTATAGTGATCGTTACAGTGATCGTTATAGTGATCGTTACAGTGCTCGCTACAGTGATCGTTACAGTGATCGTTATAGTTATCGTTACAGTTATGGTTATAGTGATCGTTACAGTTATCTTAATAGTGATCGTTATAGTGATTGTTACAGTTATCGTTAGTTATCGTTATAGTGATCGTTACAGTGATCGTTATAGTGATCATTACATTGATCGTTATAGTGATTGTTACAGTGATCGTTACAGTTATTGTTACAGTGACCGTTACAGTGCTCGCTACAGTGATCGTTACAGTGATCGTTACAGTGATCGTTACAGTTATCGTTAACAGTGATCGTTATAGTTAGCGTTACAGTGATCGCTACAGTGACCGTTACAGTGATCGTTACAGTTATTGTTACAGTGATCGTTACAGTTATCGTAAACGTGAACGTTACAGTGATCGCTACAGTCATCGCTACAATGATCGCTACAGTGATCGTTATAGTGATTGTTACAGTTATCGTTATAGTGAACGTTACAGTGATCGTTATAGTGATTGTTACCTTTATTGTTACAGTGACCGTTACAGTGACCGTTACAGTTATTGTTACAGTGATCGTTACAGTGCTCGTTACAGTTATCGTTACAGTGATCGTTATAGTTATCGTTACAGTGATCGTTATAGTTATTGTTACAGTGATCGCTACAGTGATCGTTACAGTGATCGTTACAGTTATCGTTACAGTGATCGTTATAGTTATTGTTACAGTGATCTCTACAGTGATCGTTACAGTGATCGTTACAGTGATCGTTACAGTTATCGTTACAGTTATTGTTACAGTTATTGTTACAGTGATCGTTACAGTTATCGTTGTTATAGTGATCGTTACAGTTATGGTAATAGTGATCGTTACAGTTATCGTTATAGTGATCGTTACAGTTATCGTACTAGTGATCGTTACAGTTATCGTTATAGTGATTCGTTATAGTGATCGTTACAGTTATCGTTATAGTGATCGTTACAGTTATCGTTATCGTGATCGTTATAGTGATTGTTACAGTTATCGTTATAGTGATCGTTACAGTTATTGTTAGTGATTGTTACAGTTATCGTTACAGTTATTGTTACAGTGATCGTTACACTGATCGCTACAGTGATCGTTACAGTGATCGTTACTGTGATCGTTACAGTTATCGTTACAGTGATCATTATAGTTATAGTTATCGTTACAGTTATCGTTACAGTGATCGCTACAGTGATCGCTACAGTGATCGTTACAGTTATCGTTACAGTTATCGTTACAGTTATCGTTATAGTTATCGTTATAGTTATCGTTATAGTTATCGTTACAGTGATCGTTACAGTGATCGTTATAGTGATCGTTACAGTGATCGTTACAGTGATCGTTATAGTGATCGCTACAGTTATCGTTACAGTTATCGTTATAGTTATCGTTATAGTGATCGTTATAGTGAACGTTACAGTGATCGTTACAGTTATAGTTATCGTTACAGTTATTGTATAGTGATCGTTAAAGTGAACGTTACAGTTGTCATTATTGTTATCGTTGCAGTTATGGTTATAGTGATCGTTATGGTGAACGTTACAGTTATCGTTATAGTCAAGTCAAGTCAAGTCATCTTCATTTATATAGCGCTTTTAACAATGGATTGTTTCAAAGCAGCTTTACAGAGATAAACATATAATTTAAGGTAACAGATTGTTTTGGCATTATAGCGGTTCTTGAATAATGTTATTTCCAGCTAAAGTTAACTTTGATTGATTCACCTCCGTCGAAATGATCAGACTTTAAACGCGAACCTGTGATTAACGCTGACGGCGTTCACATGCTCATTCAGAATTGATTCTATAGTTATGTGCTTTTGAAAATATGTGCGCAGGTTTGTAATTCCATACAACCCAGCCTATACAAACTACTTGTCTTGCCTATAAATTTTGATACAGAATTTTGTTTTATTTTATCACTTCGGGGTACGCGAGCCGGATTATCAACAACGCTTTATCTGTAGAGTGGGAAAGGGATCCTCCATAGGGAGAGGATAGTGGACACTTCAGCACTGCATTGTATTGTTATATAGTGAACGTTAGTTATCGTTTAGTTTGACTGAAAATGAACTTTTGAATACTGATCAAGTATAATAAAGACGCACGCATAAGAGTCGTCAATTGAATTAATAAAACTAATGATTTATTCAAATTTAACAGTAATATGGCCCCATGAAGTCTTTTATTTTTACATCAGTTCCATTGTATCCCCCCCCCCCCACACACACACACACACACAAATTCCGTTTCTGTATGTTGTGTTTTATGATTTAATACATATTTAATACAATTAAATATTATTATTCTTATTCAATAATAATTCTTATTTTTATAATTACTTTGAGAAGCACATTTCACTATACAATTGTAAACCAAGCTTTTATGTTGGAGGTTTGTAGTCAAGTCAATGTTTATAATTCTGTGTGCATTTCACTATTGTTTTATCAAGAATTGTGTCTGGAATTCAGTTTCTTATGACTGTAACTGTAAACTGTTGTTGGCAGTGAATGTGTTGGAGTGTTGTGCCGTGTGTCATGTGACCGTTCTGGCCCAGTGCATGCTGGGAGATCACATGTCTCTGAGCTGATTCCTCCGAAATGTGAAAGAATATGAGCCGGTTGTGCGTTTCTGAGTTGTGTGTTTCTAAAGGTTGTGTTTTACTGAGTTGTGTGCTTTCTGAGTTGTGTGTTTCTAAAGGTTGTGTTTTACTGAGTTGTGTGTTTCTAAAGGTTGTGTTTTACTGAGTTGTGTGTTTCTCTGTTGTGTGTTTCTGAGTTGTGTGTTTGTGTGTTTCTGAGTTGTGTGTTTCTGAGTTGTGTTTTACTGAGTTGTGTGTTTCTGAGTTGTGTGTTTCTGAGTTGTGTGTGTCTGAGTTGTGTGTTTCTGAGTTGTGTGTTTCTGAGTTGTGTTTTACTGAGTTATGTATTTCTGAGTTGTGTTTTACTGAGTTGTGTATTTCTGAGTTGTGTTCCTGAGTTGTGTGTTTCTGAGTTGTGTGTTTCTATGTTGTGTGTTTCTGAGTTGTGTGTTTCTGAGTTGTGTGTTTCTGAGTTGTGTGTTTCTGAGTTGTGTGTTTCTGAGTTGTGTGTTTCTGTGTTGTGTGTTTCTGAGCTGTGTGTTTCTGTGTTGTGTGTTTCTGTGTTGTGTGTTTCTGTGTTGTGTGTTTCTGTGTTGTGTGTTTCTGAGTTGTGTGTTTCTGTGTTGTGTGTTTCTGTGTTGTGTGTTTCTGTGTTGTGTGTTTCTGAGTTGTGTGTTTCTGAGTTGTGTGTTTCTGTGTTGTGTGTTTCTGTGTTGTGTGTTTTTGTGTTGTGTGTTTCTGTGTTGTGTGTTTCTGTGTTGTGTGTTTCTGAGTTGTGTGTTTCTGTGTTGTGTGTTTCTGAGTTGTGTGTTTCTGAGTTGTGTGTTTCTGTGTTGTGTTTTTCTGAGTTGTGTGTTTCTGAGTTGTGTGTTTCTGTGTTGTGTGTTTCTGTGTTGTGTGTTTCTGAGTTGTGTGTTTCTGAGTTGTGCGTTTCTGATCCTGAATCAGTGCTGGGAAACACCGCCTGCACACTGAACGCTGTGTTTATTGGACACGATTATGAAACATTGATCATTGATAGAGATAATCCGGATTGCAGATGTGAAGTGAATCTGGTTTGAGGCCCAGTCAGCTTCTGTGTGTGTAACTATACACCGCTTTAAAGGTGCATGTAGTATTTAGGAGGATCTGTTGACAGAAATGCAGTATCATATACTATGTTTTCTGTGGTGTATAAAGACCGTAATGAACCGTTGTGTTTATTAACTTAGAATGAGGCATTTCTCTCCACACACACCGCGGGTCCGCTTACATCCACATGTTTCTACGGTGGCCCTGAGCGGACACACGCGTTTCCTCACTATGTTGTTCTTCCTGCAAAGAGTAACCCCACACACACACAATATCCACACACACACACACTATCCACCACACACACACACACACACACACACACACGCTAACCACACACACACACACAATATCCACACACACAATATCCTCACACACAATATCCTCACACACAATATCCCCACACACACACACTATCCACACACACACACACACACACAATATCCACACACACACAATATCCACACACACACACACACACACAATATCCACACAAACACACACACAATACCCCCCCTCCTCCCTGCTCACACACAATGACCCCCCCCCCCCCCCCTCACTCACACACACAATACCCCCCCCCCCCCACACACATAATAAACACACACATAATAAACACACACAATATCCACTAGGGCTGTAGCGATACACTAATCTCACGATACGATACGATACACGATATTCAGCTCACGATATATATCACGATATTCAGCCAACGATACGATTTGATACGATTCGATATGATTCGATACACTTACATAATTTTCTGAAAGATTTAAAAGGGACAGAGTGATTTTGGTGACATCTTGTGAGTGTTCCATTTACTTGGATTTAATTAATTGAACTGAAAACTAAAAACATCAATTACACAATATATGTCTCTGACTGGACAGAGTCTCTACAGCTTGCAAATGCTGGACAAAATGAATCAAAGATGTGTTGAGAAAATTTGTTTCATTTATTGAAACAGTGCAAACTGTAGCTTACACGCCTTTGAAAAGTACATAAAGTGCAGTATTGCAATTAACAATGCAGAGTTAAAAAGTGCAAATAAAGTTTTGAGTAAAAAGGTTTTATAAAAAGATAAACCTCACATATTTCAGCCTTTAAATCATTTTTATGAAAAGAATGAGTCAAAAAAGATAAATTACTGACATTTACAATGCACATTAGCTTATCTTTTATTATTAATAGTAAAATTCGGTCCGATTTTCCCGTGGCGTCTGTCGTTGCTAAGCAACCATGCACTGCGCTCTCCACAACGACAAAGACGTTTTAGTAGCTAATAGATTTCCACCACTGAAAAACGCTTGCTGTAGCTCTGCTAAGTTACAAGATTTATTTACGGAGAAGAGAAAAACACCCGTAGTGTTTGGATGCACCCCCATCCTTCATGTTGACCGAGCTTTCAATGTCGTTACGGAAAGGGTTAGGCTGATCGTTGGTTCTTGTCACATGACCTGCGGTGCGCTTGCGGCATTCTGAAAAGTTGAGTGTTTCCAGGTGTTTCATCTCGCTGCGCCTGGGAAAAATGAGCGCGCCGCTTCAATTATGAGCGCGCTTGCCGCGCGCCTACATTTGAAATAATGAACTTGAGTGCGCAAAAGACACGGTAGGTGAACGGCCTCTTGACGAGCTAAGTTAAACACGGGGATTTGAATGTGACTTCTGTATCGATACTCGCGGCTTAAAAAACGATACTTTCTTGGGGAAAAAAATATCGATTTATATCGCAGAATCGATAAAATTGCTCAGCCCTAATATCCACACACACAAACAATATCTGCACACACATACACAATATACACACACACACAATATCAGCACACACACAATATCCACACACAATATCCGCACACACATACACAATATACACACACAATATACACACATACACAATATTCACACAAACACACACACACACACACACACAATATCCACACTAACACAAACAATATCCCCACACGCACACAATATCCACACACACACACACACACACACACAATATTCACACACACACACAATATCTACACACACAATATCCACACAAACACACTCAATATCCCCCCACTCATACACAATATCCTCACACACACACACACAATACACACACACACACACAAAATATACACACAATATCCCCACACACAATATCCACTAGGCCTGTAGCGGCGCGTCGACGCTTCGACGTCATATTTTTTTTGTCGACGCTTCTTTATTTATTTAAATTTTTTTTTTTGCACCGTTCCCGGCGGTACAGCTCGCCAATGAAAAAAAATGTTTTATTATCAGAAGTTCATTCAAAACGCTACATTTTAGTTTCAAGCGTAAGTTACATAGTGGCATATCGGGTCCTAAAAAAAAGGAAGCTTGGCAGCATATTACAGATGCAGTTAATGGAGTTTCATCTGTTATTCGAACATTCCCAGAAGCGAGAAGAAAACGGTTCGACATTAAGCTTGAGAGCAAAAAACGAAATTAGTTCACTTCGGAAAAATCGTATTCAAACTGGAGAAGGACCACCATCGAAGATGCTATTACTGGCTCTCATAATAAGAAAAACCGTATGTAATTACTATATATAATATTTTTTCAAAATGCTGTGTAAATATGTACCCGATTAAGGTGAATTAAAATGCAGCCTTATTAATGAGCAAAACGTTCGGGTGTTAAGTGCACTATTTGGGAGCAAGTGTAGATTTCTAGCGTACCAACTAACATTTGGAAAATCAGAACATTTTAATGAATCCGAAAATTTACGCCAGAACCACTTTACACACGATTTACACAAAAACACACACACAATATCCACACACACACACACACACAATATCCACACACAATAAACACACACACACACAATATAAACACACACACACATACACAATATCCACATACACGCACACACAATATCCACACGCACAATATCCACACGCCCAATATCCCCCCACACCCCCTCCCACACACACACACACACACAAACATTATAGTGTGTGGCGGCAGTGGCTCGGTGGTTCATGTAGGTTGTCTACAAACCGGAAGGTTGGTGGTTCAATCCCCGGTTCCCCCTGACCAAGTGTCGAGGTGTCCATGAGCAAGACACCTAACCCTGTGTGTGTGTGTGTGTGTGTGTGTGTGTGTGTGCGTGCGTGTGAGACACCTAACTCCAGCTGCTCCCGACAAGCAGGATGGCGCCTTGCATGGCTTGTGTGAATGAGTGAGTGAGTGAGTGAGTGAATGTTAGTTAGTTAGTTAGTAGTACTTTATTGACCTATGGCTAAGTCACGCCCCCAAACGCGATGAGCCAATCACAGTGCGCATAGCTAACCCAATACACTCAGACATTCTCTGCTTCCACGTCCATTGAAATGCATTGCAGTTAGTCAGTTTTCATTCGTTTTTATATGTTTTTTCTTGTCATTTCAAGTTTAAAATGGTCAAACGGTGGGCATGGGGTACATGCAACTCCGACAACTCGGTATCCCGAGAGTTGAGTATCCCGAGAGTAACACCAACTAAACGTGGATAAATTAAACAAGAATTAAACCAGGATGTCTACATCTGTTCTAAGTTAACAACGTATTTAACCGTTATCTTTAACATCTCTAAAGCCCCGTTCACACCGCCAGCGACACGCAGCGACAAAGCGACATGATCCCATTCATTTCAATGGAGCGCTGGCGACATCCGGCGACACGAGCGACAGTGACCGTTGGCGACAGAATGTGGGCGTGTCAAGAGACAAGCGACAAAAGTTGAGAAATTTAAACTTTATGCAAATGAGAAGCGATTTTCGCGAGCGACAGCCAATAGGAAAGAAGACTTTCCGTGGAGCTCACGTCACCGTGTCGAGTGCAGGCAAGACAGAAGAGTTCGATTGCACTGTTTTATATGATTTGACTGTAACCATGCATGGATATAATGGCGAATGGAAAAGAAACTGTCGACAGTCTCAGTGAGTTTACTTCATATACATTTAGTTTTCCGAGTGTTGTAATTTTATGATGCAAGTTTAGATCACTGCTGCAGATCATTTTACAGTTTCCCCTGCATTATGTTGACTATTAGGGACAAGAAAATTGATTATTTGTCAAATTCGAATGACATTTTAGTAATTTATGAGTTTGATTTGTTGATTGATCGATCGTTAATCTAGTAAATTATTTAATCCACTGAACACTGCTGTGGTAATATAAAAACACTCTCCCAACAGCATAGTATGTCACATTATAAAAAAGCTCTAAAAGCAGCCAGGGCTGAGCATCTCCGCAAACTAATAGAAAATAACCAAAATAATCCAAGGTTTTTATTTAACACCGTGGCTAGACTAACAAATAAACAGACATCGCCAGAGCAAAATATTCCGTTACAGTATAGTAGTAATGATTTTATGAACTACTTCAATGAGAAAATAGAAAGCATCAGAAACACAATTGTAAATGTACAATCCTCTATGGTGTCTTATGATTTAGCCTCAACTATGGCCCATCTGGAACAACTACACCGCTTTACAACTATAGGACAGGAAGAGCTAAATAAACTTATCATTGCATCTAAACCAACAACATGTTTATTAGATCCAATACCAACTAAACTTCTGAAAGAAGTGTTACCTGTAGTGGAAGAGCAATCCGATGCAGTAAATCGAACTTTGAATGACACTTTAAAGACTTTGTCAGTATGTTTAATCAATAATTAATAAAGCATGTTTAATACAATATATATTTCTTTTAAATATATATAGCCTAGTTAATGTCAATTATTATTCACACTCTAAAGAATACTACACAATTGTTTAAAATGTATGTATTATTGAAATTCTCGTCATTTTGCAATGTAATTGCATTTCTTCTCCTCTACAAATATCATGTATTGATTCATCGCTGTTCTACCACATGCAGTCGACGATTGCCGCCTGTGTGTTTGATTGATCGAGTCTGCCCGCTGGTGTTTCTTGTGAGCCTAATTCCTAGTCAAATTAAAATGATATGGTTGTATAAGTAGGGCCCTATGAAATCCGTTTTATTTTTTCCCAAATTCCGTTTTATTTTTTCCCAAATTCCGTTTTTTCCGTTTTAATTTTTGGGAATTATTTTTTTTTTACCCTTGACTGTTATTTTAGTCGTAAAAAAAGAGTGTGCTTTTAAAGTTAATGATTAAAATGTATTAAAAAATACAAATAAATTAGGAATGACCTTAAATTTATTGAGGTAATACAGATATTTACTCAGTAGCCTTTTCAGGACAAATACTGCATGATGCAACAACACTGCACTCTTCAAGTAACAACAAAATATGGTTATGAGCTTTAAACTGTCCAGTAATATAAGTTAGATTAGTTTATATAAGTTTAAATAAAGTCACACTCTGTCTCTCTCTCGCCCAGTGTCGCTCACGGAGTTCGCTTCGCCTTTGTCCAGTCCGGCGCCTCATAGACAGACGTGGTGTGCACGTTGTGTGTGTGTGTGTATTTGAGAGAGACGCGTGAGTGTGAGAGAGAGACGGAGGGAGAGCGGGGAAATACAACTGAAAGAATACGCTGCGTGTTTTAAATAGTGTTAAAAAACGAAACGCAGTATGTGGCGGCGAATTAGTCTATGTGTGGGAAACACTGCATAAGTCACGTGCGAACTTCTCGGCTCGCCACTGACGGCTTATAGTGTTGAGTTTCTTAACTTTTTGCCGACGAAAGGAGAGCCGTGGAGAGCCGCTTCGCCACGCTTTCATTGTTTTGATTTCGTCATTGTAGCTGAAATGACGGGGTGGGGGGGTTGTATCACCCAGATTTGCTTCCCCCGGTCTGCATTTTAACCAGACATACGTTCTTCTCCCACACAAAAACAGAATTTCAAACCAAATATGTAAAATTCCACGAAATTCCGCGTTAACACTAGATTCCGCGTTAATTGGCCAATTCCGTGATCGCGGAAATCATAGGGCCCTATATATGTCACTTCTGATGGTATTTTGTATAGATATATGGCCAGACGTGCAGTCTACCAATAACATTAGATCGACATCACTACGAACGCCCACAAGCGACTTCTCAGTACAGAGACTAGCGACATGTAGCGACAAAATCGCTGGCGGTGTAAACGGGCCTTAACGTAACGTTAGCTTAAAACGTTAACGTTAGCTTCTAGCTGCGTTGTACATGTCACTTCGCCTCATTAACGTATCTGTAAATTACCGAGATAACAAATGTTTGCAATGTTGTGCTGAATGATTCATGTAAAGATTGCAGTGCATGAACAATGCTGATCCTCTATCTTGTTGTCTGAGATGGTGATTGTAGACTTGGAATTAAAGCCTCTTTTGTTTCCCAGTTATTATTTGATTTACGGGACCAGACACCAGTTATCTTGCCAAGAAAGATTTTATTCTTATATGTCAGGAGAGAAACTTCAAGATGTTGTATTCATGCCAGGTCTATGCGTTTCCGTGTTTCTCTGAGGTAGTACGGTAAGATTGAGCTTTTATACATCACAGAGAGTCTTACAGCTTCCTTGTAAGGTAACAAAACATGTTGCTCTGAGCTTCTTAAAATTAGAACGTATGTCATACGTACACGTTATGTTTAACATGTCACAATTCACTTCCATATTAAGAACTATCCTTGTTGTTTACATCTGTGATGCACTTACATCAGTCGAACATGTTACATTGTACACACCCCATAGCAAAATATAGCTTCCCCCTGTCTGACATATGATCATCCCATGGATCCATGCTATCTATAGTTCCCTCATGCATTCAAACTCATGCTTTTGAAACTTCATAAGATGATACAACTGATTATGAATATTAATAAAGAATAATAATACAGATACATAATATTTAATAATAAAATAATATTAAAAGATGAAATTTTGAATCTTCATCTCCCTCCACTGGAACTACGGCCGTCAGTTCCACACCATCATTCCCAGGTGGCCAACCTATAGAAGTGATAGTGAGGAGAAGAAATAGCAGACCAAGAAAATAGACAGAAAGAACAGAAGAATGGAAACAGAGAAACAAAACAAAGAACAAAACCCCAACCCATGTTATGTCCCCGTATACTATGTGTATTTTAATATCTATGTGTATGTCTTTAAAATGAACCCCAATCATCTAAGAAAAGAAAAACTAATAAGTCTTCTGCCCGTGCCTGAACTCATTAATTAATTAACTTGTTAATTAATTAAATCCTTCAGTTCCGAACCAAAACAAGAAATTAAAATAAACGTTGACGTTAAAGGATCCTATCCCTTGGGGTTGAAAATCAGTAAGCGGATGTTCATTGTTTGTGAGGTAGTGTTTTGCATAAAATCTCTTATTTCACGCTGTATGTCCCATTCTTAGTTCTATCCATTTGGTTAGAAATAATCAATTTGACAGGTTTGGTACTTTTCCTTCTAGTAACACATATAAGGACTTGGATTATTAGCATGAAGACAAAAACTCCTACCATAGTCAAAACTATCCAATCGGACCATGATAAATTCCCTAGGATTCGTGGTAGTTTCCTTTCAGACATTAATTTAGCTACTCCATTTGCTACAATAACATGACCCATTGCTTGAATTCCCTCCTCTTGAGCTGCTTTTACACTCTTTTTAACTCTTCTAACCATTTCAAAGAGGTCATAATTCCGTTCTTCTACTAGATCATTATTCCACCATTGTGGCTCTAACTGCAACAGTTGCACATGTGGAACATGAATTCCACCCAAGTGAAGAGGATAGAGAATCTCAAGGCAAAATGGATCAGGAGGAATTGGACACAACTTTCCCCCGTATATCATATTTTCACTTATTCCATCATGTAATATACACCACTGTGCTTCTGACACCTGCCATGCACCTGTGGCTTGATCTAAAGGAACTACTTCCCAAACAGCAGAACCATTAAGAGATAGACTAAACATTGTAGAGCATGAGCAAATTACCCACTCATGTTCCTCAACACAACAGTCTGTGGTAGAAATCATCGGTGTATTGCCGTCAGCCCAATATCCATTCCTTCCTAATCTAATTACTGAATTTCCTTGTCTAACACCCATAGATTGGAATTGCCTGACTGTCATAATATTGCGCTTCCCATATTGAGGCCATATCATAATCAAAGGTAACATTCCAGAACCTGACAACGAATTTTCATTAATAGCGATTTTAACTAATGGAATATGTTTAGCAGAAGTCAAATTAAGTTGATTACCGAAAACCACTAACAAAGATTCTGCTATTCGCTCAGGAACTTGTCCCATTCGAATAACTTGAATATCTTCTACCATTTGATCCTTTAAATTCTGAGCTAAAAATAAACACGCCGCACGATGTGTCTCAAAATTAGATGATTTTGTTAATGCATCTGCCAATTCCTTTGCAGCATCATTAAGATGCTGACCCGCTGCTATAATATGTAGAGAACCCTGAAGAGCCTCAGTGAGTCCTTTCCCAGTCATTGTTCCCACCCACTGAGTATACTCGCTTAGTTGATTCATTTGAGCAGTATTACTAATTGAATTGACAGAACCAAATACCCCGCTATGTCTCCCCATATACTTCGAGTTTTACGATTTTTACTACTCAGAGGATTTTTAGAGGTATAATATTTAACTTCTTTGTCCAACCAACTTCTTATTTGTGTAAAATTACCACAATAAGACTGATCAAAAACTGTAAGAAGAGAGTTTAAGTTATAATTAATTCGTTGTCGCACCATATGGGCTTCATTTATCAAGGTTTTGGTTTCTTTTGCCAACAAAATACCATGAGCTGGTGCAATAGTTGTATTTGGGCATGTTTCAGCTTTGTTTGTCTTTTCCGCAGAAAGATAAAAACACCTTCCGATTTCCCCAGTTTCTAGTTCAGTCTCACAATATTCATTCTCATCTTCTGAATGCCATACTCGTACATAATTTCCCTTAAATCTTGTTGTTCTTGAGGAAGCATCCCCCAGAAACCCTTCACATGGCAACACTATGGGATAAATACACCCTTGGGTCAATGAATCCCATATTGTAAGCATGTGGGTACGGTTCAGAACAAAATTAATTTCCACATTAGTAGACGTTATGAGGTTTAACCCTATAACTTCACATTGTTCTTTTGAACAAATGTCTCGTCTTTGAGCACTACCAGTATACCCCCCGTCTTTTACCGGCCAAATTACTCTGCTTTTGTAACATTGGTGGTAAAAGTTACATCCTCCAAAGACGTCCTTACGATATTTAGCAAGGTCTTTATCATTGCGTGGCACCCAATCCCATAATCCCCATTTGGAAATAAAGGGTAGAGTAAAATGTTGGCCAGATTTCAGAGTTGCATTCCGAGTGATTTCTTGAACTCGAGGAGTCCATAAGGCTTGGCTTTCTTGATAAATGCCAAGTAAAATTAAAAATAAGCATACCATCGTCGTTGGGTATCGAGAATAACTTGCAACCATCTCTAATCAATGTCAATGGAACTGATTCCTGAAATGGAAGCAGAGAAATAATTAACATCACTTCTTTGTTCCCAATCTTTAAAACTAATGGATGAACATTGCTCAATCTCAGGCCATAAGCCATCATTATCATCTTGTTCATTCACTAAGCAAGGTTTAACTTGTGACCAATGATACCATCTATCTGTTCCTACACCCTTCCCTTTGAGACAAACACTTGTATCAGTAGTTAGGAGTATCTCATATGGTCCTTCCCATCTAGGCTCTAAACCTTTCCTAGCAATTCGTTTGATCATAACAAAACTACCTAACTCGGGAATGTGTGGAATGTCAGTAGTGGTGTGTTTTTCATCCCATTGCTTTTGAGCTTCTCGCACTTTCTTATTATTGTCTTTAGTAGCTTTGTCTAGCATTGCGAGATAGCGTCGTAACTTTTCTTGGAATAAAGTAGAGTCTCCTCCTGTTCCCGCTGGTGGCGGAGCATCAGGAGGTAGAACCATTGCTCTTCCCGTCATTAGTTCAAAAGGGGTTAGTCCTGTAACTCGGTTTGGAGTTGCTCTCAAGTTCCACAGAATAGCAGGTAATAACTTATGCCAGCCTTGGCCAGTTTGCAGAATGGCTTTGGTAAGAGCGGTTTTCAAAGATCTATTCATTCGTTCAACCAGGCCTGAGCTTTCCGGCCTATAAGGAATGTGGAATTTCTGTTTAATTCCCATCAATTTCATTGCTTCCTTCATCAATTTCCCAGTGAAATGAGTTCCATTGTCAGAATCAAGTTCATATGGAAGGCCCCAGCGAGGAAAAACTTCTTCCACCATTACTCGTGCTGCCGCTTCAGCAGTGCAGGATTTTGTAGGGTATGCTTCCACCCATCTAGTAAATCTGTCCATGATTACAAGTATGTATTGATACCCTCCACTGGGTGATAAAGGTCCTGTGAAATCAATTTGAAGGTGTGTCCATGGACCTGTTGGTCTGGGTGCATGTGACATTCGCACCTTTACAGATTTTCCTACATTTGCTTTGAGGCATATCAAGCATCTCCTACAGTAATCATCAATGTCTCTCATCATTCTTGGCCACCACCAAGTCTCACTGATTTGAGATTTCATTGCTTTTGCTCCAGCATGTACCTTTCCATGATACAGCTGCATTAGTTCTCTTCTTGTTCCGATAGGCATCACCACTTGTCCTGTTGGAATTCTCCAGATACCTTGATCATCCTCTTTCGCTCCCGCTTTCATCCATTGTTCTTTCTCTTCATCTGTCTCCAATTGATATGACAGAAGATGGAGCTCAGGATTATCCTTGCTATTTTCCTTTACCAAGGTAACAGGAGTAAAAGGAAGTAGAGCTGCTTCTCTAGCTGCTGCATCTGCTGCCGTGTTTCCTTGACTTTCTTTGGACTTGTCAGATTGATGTGATTTTACTTTGATCACGGCTGCTTCTCGGGGTAAGTAACATGCTGTAATCAAACGACGAATTATGGAAGCATGTTGTATTTCGCTCCCACTGCTAGTGATAAGTCCACGTCTTTTCCACAGAGCAAGGTAGTCATGGACCACGCCAAAAGCATAACGACTATCTGTATAGATGTTGACTCGATCTCCTTCTGATAGTTCAAAGGCTTCTGTAAGTGCTATAAGTTCAGCTACTTGTGCTGAAAATTTCCCAGGAAGGGCTCCTTTCTTTACAACAGTTCCATCTCCTTTCACTACAGCCCATCCAGTATGTCGTTTTCCATCAACATAATAACTGGATCCATCAACCCATAACTCTTTGTCTGGGTTTTCAAGAGGGATTGGATTAACTGGACCAAGACTATCTTCTTCTACTTGTTTTTCACACTCATGTGGTATTCCCTCGTGTGGTTCCAGCATCATTGTTGCAGGGTTAAGAGTCGTGTCCCTGATGATTTCCACTCTTAAATCTTTGTTCAACAAAGTTGCTTCCCATTTTGCTCTTCTTGCATCAGTTATGGTTTTGATGTTCGTGTTGTTCAACAGCGTCACTATACTGTGTGGAGTGTGCAATATGATAGTTTGTGCTCCTATCAGATTCTCAACAGCATCCACTGCCCATGTGGCACCATCGAGGGCTTGTATACATCGTGGTTGCCCAATCATAGTGACAGGAATCTTTGTGGAAAAGTATCCAACTGGTCTGTATCGATCACCTGGTTTTTGACACAGTACTGCTGAATAGGTCTCATCTCCTACCCTGGTCCACAAATGAAAATGCAACCGTCCGTCAGGAAGTCCCAATGCTGGGGCTGAAGTCAGTTTTTCTTTCATAGAAGTAAACGCTTCCTCAGCTTCTGGTGTCCAGTTTATCTGTTCCACTCCAGGCTTTCCTCCCTTGTACAGGTCGATGAGGGGGCTGGTGATGCTAGCAAAATCAGGTATATACTGACGACAATAGTTGAAAAGTCCCATCACCTTCCGCATTCCTGTAACTGTTAGAGGTTTTGGAAGTTGTCGTAATGCCTCTACACGCTCTGTTGTCATTCTCCTTCCCTCCACAGATATTTCTTGGCCCAAATAGATAACCTTGGATTTGGCCAGCTGTGCTTTATCGGGGTTAACTTTGAATCCCCCTTTCCTAAGGGCTTGTAGGACAACATTCAGAGCAAATACATGGCTGTTTTCATCTGGGCTTGCAATTAACAAGTCATCAACATATTGGAGGCAGACACTTCCTGATTTCTCAATTTCAGCTTTTTGCTCCGTTAAGAACTGGTCCAAAGCTCTATGAAATACAACAGGAGAAAGATTAAGACCTTGTGGGAGTCTGTTCCAAACATACTGTTTTGCGCCCACTGTGAAGGCTAATTTCTCTTGAGATCTTTTGTCTATAGGTATAGACCAGAAAGCCGACAGTACATCCAGTACCGTAAACATTTTAGCATTTCCTGGAATGTCATTCAGAATGGTGGCAGGATTGGCCACAATAGGATGCGGTTTTGGTGTTACACTGTTAAGTCTTGTGTAATCAATGGTTAGTCTCCATGAGTTATCAGATTTCTTGACAGGCCAGACAGGACTATTAGTGGTAGATGAAGTTTGTCTGATGATTCCTTCAGCTTCCAAGTCTGCCACTATCTCCTCCACGGCTCGTCTTGCTTCAGGTCGGATGGGGTATTGTTTATGAGGGGCATGTATCGGTCCCTCAATAACAATGGGATCAATGTTGGCTTTACCACAATCCAATTTGTGTTTAGCCCAAACATCCGGATATAAACTGCACAGAAGACCCCACACACCGTCTTTCTTCCAGTTTCTGATAATTGGTTTTGCTGTACCAACAGACCTTAGATTACATGTGCGATCTTCGTGTGGTATTATCCCAGCAGTTGTAGCGATTTGACGACTGTCAGTGAATATGATCATGTTTAACAATGGAAG
Organism: Tiaroga cobitis; assembly: GCA_030578255.1. Lineage (NCBI taxonomy): Eukaryota > Metazoa > Chordata > Actinopteri > Cypriniformes > Leuciscidae > Tiaroga > Tiaroga cobitis. Next base: position 53,534,933 of record CM060593.1, read on the forward strand.
AATGTCCATGCCAATAAGGCTTCCTTGTGAATTCGGCCCAACCCAGAAAGATGTCCATAAGACTTCATCTTCATGTATTTGCAGTGGAACTTGAATACTTTTGCGGAATTTTGTGATACCTCCTCCAACTCCTTCAACATCCATAGTTTCCTCTGTTGTAGGTAGATTCAGATCTGTTATTGAAATGGCTGCGCCTGTGTCAACAAGGATGTCACATGGGTGGCCCCCTATTAATGCATTAACGAAAAGGCGATTGTCTCTTTTCTTACTAATACAGGGGGCCGCTGATTCCTATTGCGGACGCATAATTCCCTCAATGAGCTGACGGACTTGTGCTTCAGTCCACGTCTTCCCTTGAGGGGTTTCATTATGGTTTTTTGCACTGACCTGTCTAAATGATGGACCTTGACCTTCTGCTCCACCTCCTTTAGCCCAACAATCTATTTTTGAGTGTCCACGCTTTCCACAGTTGCTGCAGGAAATCACCCTATTCTTTGTGTCCTTGTTGTATTGAGCTGTTGCCACTCCTCTTCGATATGGCTTGTTTCCTTCTTCTTTATTTGATCTCATAGCCATCTCTAAGCGGCCAGCCCATTGCATAATTTGGTCAAATGTCTCACCTGGGTTGACTCCAAGTGATAAGGCTTGTTGGTATTTTGTGCTAAGTCCATCCACAAGTGTGTCAGTGAACTGTACATCATCTCTGTCAGGTTGTTTCTTGGCACAGAGAGCCCATCTCTCATAAGCATTCCACTTACGTAGAGCATATTCATCTGGAGATTCATCATCCTTTTGCTTAATCAATGTCACTAATGTGAAAGGAATTTTACCACTGCCCAAGATTTCCTGGATTTCTTTTCGGAACACATCTAATGCTTGCCAAAGACCCAGGGGTCGTCCCTGGCCATCAACCCACAAATCTATCCATTGGGCGGTTGTTATCGAAGCTGGCAAGCGTTCCCATCTGTCTCTTGGGATTTTAGCTTTCACAATGGTGTGTATGTCTCTTAATGTCATTTGATGTGCTTCAATCAATGAGTCTAATTCTCGCCAAAACTCTGTGTTTGGATCTTGTCTCTTCAGAGGAGGCAAGGCTGTGAGAATGGCTTGACGTTCTCCTGGTGTGAATGGTCTCTCTTCTGTCATCATTTCAGATCCTTCCCTTTTAATTACAGGTGAAGAAAATTCAGGACCGATCTTGTCAATTGTGATCATGTCGTCATCTCTTGTCTCATCACCCCAGTCAGAATCATAATTCCGAACTGGTGTACATCGCAGCATGTCTCTGTTTGGCTGAACTGTTTTAGATCTTGTTATTACCGGAGCTGCTTGTGCAGATGCAATATACATTTTGTCAACTGGACCTCCATTTGATCTCGAAGCTTGAGGCTGTGTCAGAGGTTTAGATGAATTTGTATATTGTTCAGGCAAAATTGGATAAATTGGGTTGTAAGGAGGAGGCGTTACAGTTGTTGCAGATTTCACTGGTGCTTGTGAATATTTCTTTTCAGCTTCAGTTATTATATTTGTCCAATCTGGATCAAATGAATCATCATTGGTTGTATTTTCTCCATCTGAACATTTAATAGACATAATTTTGTTCAATTTGTTATATGCTTCAATTTGAGGCTTCATTGCTTCAACAAGTGGGACTGGGCACCCATTGAGACCGCAACAAATTCCACCTTGTTTCAAAATCCAATGTGCGGCGAGGATTGGAAATACTTTTGACTTGATAGAGTCCTTCTGGGACTCAAGCCAGCTTAACTGCACATCCATAGATGTGTTAATGTCCAGTCCTTTTTTCAAAAACTTAGCTTGCTTTTTCTGTTTTCTTTCTAAGTACCAAGCAGATATTGTTCTGCTGTTAAATCCACTTTCTGCCATTGCAAATTATTTGTCACTCTGTGTCTGTGTGCTCAAACAGCAGGGCTATTTTTGTGAGGGAGTGTGTGTGTGAATTCCAGGGGAGGCCCTCTGCTTTTCTCACTCTGCTTAGCTCCCTCTGCTTTTCTCCCTTTCCACCTGTTCTAATTTCTCAAGAACAAAGAAGGGGTTGGGAAACAAAAAAAAAAAACAAAAAAAAACTCTAATATTTTCCGTTTTTCTTTTTCGTTTGTCTTAATTCAGATTAATTTATATATATATATATATACATATATATATACATACACACATATACACACATATACATATATATATATATACACACTAAAGTTGCTCTCAGATCAGTCTCTTCCTCCAAACACTGAACAGCTTTATTGTCAAAATCAGAATGCATGCAATTCTAGCATCTATTCCATTGATACCCTTCTTCTAAGGGTTCAATCCTCTGCGTATTTACGTTTTAGGGTTTATTTGTATTTTTTTTATACTGCACTGTACTAACTTCAAGCACAGACCCGCCACTGTAAACCGCTATAAATCACTGCTTGTCACACTATCCTCGTCTTCTTCTGAAACGATTCTTCGTGTATTGGATATATTTTAGAGATAAATCTGCCCTTTATCGCAATCTCGCCATATTCCAACCACCTTACAAGCTAATTGCTAAATCGCCTTACAGCTATTTCCAAAATTTGACTAAGATGGTCTTTTTCCTAAAAAAGATCCACTTTCTACAGTTTTTTTCAAAAATGAAAAAGACTTCCCCAGCATCATTCAATATTCAGAGGTCCACTGACCAGAGCAACTCAAATAAGCCACATTCTAATTATTTAAATTATTTTTATTTTTCTGACACATATATTCATTGGCAAAACAACTGGTACTTTAAATAACACAGTTCTTTTAAGCAGTTTCAGTCAATGTCCAATCATCAGGCAGACTTAGAATTATTTAGAATAGAAAAAGTCTTACCTTGAATGATTGAGACAAATGCCTGAAGATGCAATCCTGTTCTTCGTGACGCCAAATGTAGACTTGGAATTAAAGCCTCTTTTGTTTCCCAGTTATTATTTGATTTACGGGACCAGACACCAGTTATCTTGCCAAGAAAGATTTTATTCTTATATGTCAGGAGAGAAACTTCAAGATGTTGTATTCATGCCAGGTCTATGCGTTTCCGTGTTTCTCTGAGGTAGTACGGTAAGATTGAGCTTTTATACATCACAGAGAGTCTTACAGCTTCCTTGTAAGGTAACAAAACATGTTGCTCTGAGCTTCTTAAAATTAGAACGTATGTCATACGTACACGTTATGTTTAACATGTCACAATTCACTTCCATATTAAGAACTATCCTTGTTGTTTACATCTGTGATGCACTTACATCAGTCGAACATGTTACATTGTACACACCCCATAGCAAAATATAGCTTCCCCCTGTCTGACATATGATCATCCCATGGATCCATGCTATCTATAGTTCCCTCATGCATTCAAACTCATGCTTTTGAAACTTCATAAGATGATACAACTGATTATGAATATTAATAAAGAATAATAATACAGATACATAATATTTAATAATAAAATAATATTAAAAGATGAAATTTTGAATCTTCAGTGATGGCAACGAGATGCGGTTTATCAACCCAAACAAACAGATGAACTAGATGAACTAACTAGCACTATGAGCACCATTCTCTCTAGAACATTGGATATTGTTGCACCCATTAGATTAAAAAAGGTCAGAGAAAAAAGTATAGCACCATGGTACAATAATACTACGTATGTTTTAAAGAGAGAAACACGTAATTTAGAGCGTAAATGGAAAAAAAAACTAATTTAGAGGTCTTTAGAATCGCGTGGAAAGACAGTATGTCACGTTATAAAAAGGCCCTTAAAACGGCCAGGGCTGAGCACCTCAGCAAATTAATAGAAAACAACCGAAATAATCCAAGGTTTTTATTTAATACCGTGGCTAGACTAACAAATAAACAGACGTCGTCTGAACAAAATACCTCGTTACAGTATAGTAGTAATGATTTCATGAACTTCTTCACCGAGAAAATTGAAAGCATCAGAATCAAAATCGTAAACGTTCAATCTTTACTCGCGCCTTATAATTCAGCCGCAATTATCAGCCCGCAAGAACAATTACAATGCTTTACAACCATAGAACAAAAAGAGTTAAATAAACTTATCACTTCATCTAAAACAACAGCGTGTTTATTAGATCCTATACCAACTGAACTACTGAAAGAAGTGTTACCTATAGTGGAAGAGCCTCTTCTCAATATTATTAACTCATCTTTATCTTTAGGTCATGTTCCAAGAACGTTCAAGCTGGCTGTTATAAAACCTCTTATTAAGAAACCACATTTAGATCCAAATAACCTAGCAAATTACAGACCCATTTCGAATCTTCCATTTATGTCAAAAATATTAGAAAAAGTTGTGTCCAGTCAACTCGGCTCTTTCTTGCAAGAAAACGACATCTATGAAAAGTTTCAGTCTGGATTCAGGCCACATCATAGCACTGAAACTGCGCTTGTTAGAATCACAAATGGTTTACTTTTAGCTTCTGACCAAGGCTGTATCTCAGTACTAGTTTTACTTGATCTTAGTGCTGCGTTCGACACTATAGATCACACAATACTCTTAGATCGACTACAAAATTACACTGGTGTTCAAGGACAAGCATTAAGCTGGTTCAGGTCATACTTATCTGACCGCTACCATTTCGTCTACTTAAATGGAGAAAAATCGATCATAACTTCGCAAACTATGGAGTGCCGCAGGGATCTGTGTTAGGCCCTTTATTATTCTCAATATATATGCTGCCACTTAGTAATATTCTAAGGAAACATGGAATTAGTTTCCATTGTTATGCTGATGACACTCAAATATATATTTCATCACGGCCAGATGAATACGCTAAATAGGGCCCTATGATTTCCGGAATTGTGGAATTGGCCAATTAACGCGGAATCTAGTGTTAACGCGGAATTTCGTGGAATTTTACATATTTGGTTTGAAATTCTGTTTTTGTGTGGGAGAAGAACGTATGTCTGGTTAAAATGCAGACCGGGGGAAGCAAATCTGGGTGATACAACCCCCCCACCCCGTCATTTCAGCTACAATGACGAAATCAAAACAATGAAAGCATGGCGAAGCGGCTCTCCACGGCTCTCCTTTCGTCAGCAAAAAGTTAAGAAACTCAACACTATAAGCCGTCAGTGGCGAGCCGAGAAGTTCGCACATGACTTATGCAGTGTTTCCGCTCTCCCTCCGTCTCTCTCTCTCACTCACGCGTCTCTCTCAAATACACACACACACAACGTGCACACCACGTCTGTCTATGAGGCGCCGGACTGGACAAAGGCGAAGCGAACTCCGTGAGCGACACTGGGCGAGAGAGAGACAGAGTGTGACTTTATTTAAACTTATATAAACTAATCTAACTTATATTACTGGACAGTTTAAACCTCATAACCATATTTTGTTGTTACTTGAAGAGTGCAGTGTTATTGCATCATGCAGTATTTGTCCTGAAAAGGCTACTGAGTAAATATCTGTATTACCTCAATAAATTTAAGGTCATTCCTAATTTATTTGTATTTTTTAATACATTTTAATCATTAACTTTAAAAGCACACTCTTTTTTACGACTAAAATAACAGTCAAGGGTAAAAAAAAAAAAATTCCCAAAAATTAAAACGGAATTTGGGAAAAAATAAAACGGATTTCATAGGGCCCTAGCTAAATTATCCAAATTGACAGATTGTGCTAAAGATATAAAAGATTGGATGACGCGTCATTTTCTTTTATTAAATCCAGACAAGACAGAGGTAATACTTATCGGTTGTAAAAACCGTCCACAAAACCTTTCACAGCACGACTTTAACCCTCTGAGGTCTAAGGGTTTTTGGGGTCCTTGAGGTGTTCTGACATGCTCTGACATTTGTGCTTTTTTCAGTTATTTATAAACATGTTAATGGCAAAGGTGTAAATTCACTCAATATAGCACAAACTGGGCTACCGTAATTTCTCAGCAACAATTATGAAACATGTTTGTATTTTTGAGAGAATATTGCTTATGCATGGTTATTGAAAAAACTAAAACTTAAAGTGTCTGAAATAAGGCCACAAAACACATACTAAATATGTGTCCACAAGACTTGTGACTAATCAGTGTTGTTGCCTAGAATTTTTGCTTCAAAATGATCTGAAAATCATCCTGCCTAATCATTTACACAAACACATACACTGATTTAAATTTGATTAGACACCTTTGGTTTGGAAAGGCAATATGCGTGGAGGCGTGTTCACACCTGAGAAGACAAAGGCCGGATAATGTGCCGCATAATGAGCTGCATATTAATTAGCCCTTTCACACAGGTGTGTCACAGGATCCCAAAGAATGCAAGGACAAAAGAAATTATCTATATAGCCTATACATATTTTACAATTAGAAATTGTAACCAATTACAAATAGGTTACAATTACAACAACAATTACAATTTTAACAATATTTCAAGTGTATTTCTTTGTAAAAACTATACATTTTATCATACGTATTAAAAAAAGGTAAGGATTCATTAGTTTGAATATTGGAACAAACACTTTAATAACATCTTAGTTGATAATTCAATATACCTACTTTATTTTTGACAAAACATCATACTATAGTATATTTAACTATGAGCAGAAATTGGTGAACACAAGCGTACCTATTTAATGTGACAGTAGTCTTTTTTTACAGTCAAAACTTTATAAGCTATCCAAAACTAATCACAAAATCGTGTCTAAACATTCATATTTAGGTCTATTTTTACTCATACAAACTATATTGCTATAGCCTACTAAGATGTGTTTATGTAAACATAACGTTTACTAATGTAGGTGCGAGAGTGAATGAACAAGGCACAGACACGCGCTGTATAACTGTAAACAAAGCGCGCGCGCCTTTGCCGTTCACTCATCATTTAGCCTACACACATACACGCAATTCATATTTAAACAGTCTTTTTGCGGTTTACAGTCCGACACTTCAATATCACGATTAGAACAAAGCACTAGAATAAATGACTTACTACATCAGCTGGATCCGTTGCTCCTCGAAATGAAACTACCAGCACTTCTGGTACATTTTCCAGGGTTAGATATTCCTCACAGTGAAAGGATACGCTGTGTACACAGCTGTACAAGATACTTACTAAACACGATGTGTTTTATAATCCAGCTGGTGGGCGTTGGCATGTTTGAACGGCTTGTCTAAAATCATTTGCGTTTGAATAGCGCGCGCTCTCCGTGGGCGTGGCACATTAACGCGTAATTAGGTGTAATGAGCTGGAAAGAAAAATACTGACATCTCTCTCTTTTCATACAGATTACATAAGCTGAGAATATTTGTTTTTTTATATAAATTAACTCATTTAAAAGAAGAGAGTTCAAGCTTCATTATGGAAAAACACTCGTGCCTGTATGACAAGTATTCGCGGAATTAAAAATAATCTTAGGACGCGTTTCAGAATGGACTTCACTGACAGAGAGAAGGCAGAACGCGCATCATGTTTGTTTTTCTTTATTTGGCGAAAAGCACAACACTTTGTTTTTATTGTGAGTATCCACAAAAAAAATAGACACTTATCAGGATCTAATGATGTACAACACTTAATATGTAAGATCAAAATCAACAGAGTATTTTGAGTTTCTTTTGCACTGATAAGAAAAAAGCGAGACTATCGCGCCGGTGCAATAGCCGACCTCAGAGGGTTAACATAGTAGGATGCCCTGTTACTTTATCCGCTACAGTAAAAGACCTGGGTGTTACATTAGACTGCAACCTGTCTTTTGAAAAGCATATTTCATATGTTACAAAAACCGCCTTTTTCCACCTTAGAAACATTGCTAAGCTACGTAACATGCTATCAGTCTATGATGCAGTAAAGTTAGTTCATGCATTCATGACCTCGAGACTAGATTACTGTAATGCTTTATTAGCTGGTTGTCCTGCATCTTCAATAAACAAGCTACAGTTAGTCCAAAATGCAGCCGCTAGAGTTCTTACTAGATCAAGAAAATATGATCATATAACACCGATTTTATCATCACTTCATTGGTTACCTATAAAGTTCCGTATTAATTACAAGGTATTGCTTTTGACTTATAAAGCTCTAAATGGTTTAGCTCCAGTCTATTTAACGGATCTTCTATCGCCCTACAATCCATCGCGCTCTTTAAGATCACTAAATTCGAGGCTTCTGGTCATTCCTAGGATATCCAGATCCACCAAAGGAGGCAGAGCATTTTCACATTTAGCTCCGGAATAGCCTTCCTGATATTGTTCGTTGCTCAGACTCGCTCTCACAGTTTAAAACTAGACTGAAGACGCATCTATTTAGCCAGGCATTCATATACATTTTTTATCTTACAGTTACTGTAAATTCGGCCTCTAGTTCATAAACGCCAGAGGAGAACTGGCCCCCGACTGAGCCTGGGTTCTCCCAAGGTGTGTTTTCCTCCATTGGGTCATCTGATGGTGTGCTAGGACACCTTTAGGTCACTGGATGGAGTTTTTCGGTTCCTTGCCACTGTTGCCTTTGGCTTGCTCAGTTGGGGATATTCAAATTAATTAACCAATCATACCATTGATCAGCTCTACCAAACTTGGATGTCTTTTTTCCAGTAATAAACAAACATTAAGTTGTTTTGATTGATACTGTGAAGCAGCTTTGATACAATCTGTATTGTGAAAAGCGCTATATAAATATATTTGACTTGACTTGACTTTATCACGTTTACACTGTGACCTGTACATTTTTGCCTGGAGCTGAAGCTTTTCATCGACCTTCTCAACAATAAAATTATTAATATAACCCTCCAATGCATAGTTAAGGCCCTTTTGGTGACTTCGAGATGATATATAATCTTTCTGTCTCCAAAAATCATCAATTGCCTCCCGTGAAATGTCTCCTATGTGACAGCTGCCATAGCGCCTGTCCCCGAATGCTGACTGTGTGTCCGAGTGAGTGGAGGGGGCGTGGCTTAGCCATTGGTCAATTGTTCAGCCTTGGCAGGAAATTGGTCTTTGGTCTCGCCATACAATCACAAAACAATTAACAATACACATACATAAGAATTAAAATATTCACATTTACTTCCTCTTATTCAAAAGACTTATTGCATTTGGTACAAAAGATTGTTTATATCTCTTAAACGCACACAATATCCACACACAAACAATATCCCCACACACATACTATCCCCCCCCCCCCCACACACACACACACACACAATATCCACACACACACCATATCCACACACACACACACACACACACACACTATCCCCCCCCACACACACACAACATCCACACACACACAATATCCACACACAAACAAAATCCCCACACACATACTATCCCCCCCCACACACACACACACAATATCCACACACACACCATATCCACACACACACCAAATCCACACACACACACACACACACACACACACACACACACTATCCCCCCCCACACACACACAACATCCACACACACACCATATCCACACACACACCAAATCCACACACACACACACACACACACACACTATCCCCACACACACCATATCCCACACACACAATATCCACACAGACACACTATCCCCACTAGGGCTGGGTTTCGATTCAAATTTCAAGAATCGATTCGATTCCGATTCTCAAGATCTTGAATCGATTATCATTATTCGATTCGATCCGATTCGATCCGATCTAATCTTCGAGATTTAGATCAGTGTTTTTGATAAAAGCATTTTTTTCCAGCTGTTACCTGAGTTACAGGACTGTAGTTATGCAACATATTGATACTATTATTATAGACATTCAACTGAGTATTGATGGTTGTAAAGAACAATCCCCCTTCCAGAGTGTTGATACAACTGCTTTCACAAACTTGCACTGGTGTAGACGACAGAGGACGCAGAGGTATATCAGCAGCAGTAGTAGGGCTGACGCGATATCCGCAATCTTGTACACAAGATTTTTTATAAGGCTATACCCTTCTTGTTTTGAACTTCATGCATGTGTATTGAATGTTAAACAAGTTCATAATCAGTGTTTCCCCTAAGATTTTTTTCAGGGGGTGGGACTGCTAGTGTTGCGGAGCGGGCGTGTTACGGATACGTGGTGTAATTTTTTTAGTAATCAAAAAGCATGTCTAATTAATTGAAATCATGTATTATAAATCATTAAACTTTTACAACATTTTTTTTTTAAATCTATGAAAAAAGTCAATATTTCTGTGTTGTCTGCACCATTCATTCACACAGAACATGCAGGATTCGTATTTAAATAGTCTTTGTGGTTTAATATTCGCACACACTAGTCTACATCGCGATTTGATTTCAAGTGTAATGAACTGCTTTCTATTAATCAGGCATGAAAACGGGTCAGGGGTGAAAAAGGTGAGGAGGATATAACTCCTCTAGGGGGGTCCGGGGGCATGCTCCCCGTAAGAACATTTTAAATATTCCATATTTTAAAGCATCAATCTGATGCATTTTGAGATGCATTTTTTGCCAACCTGGGGAGAGCTGGAGAAACTTAACTTCAGCCTTTAGTTAAAAATATTATGGCCTCCGTAGCGTTAGCTAATAATAATAATTTTTTTTTAAAAGACCGATACCGATCCGTTACCAACGCAGTTAAAAAAAAAAAAATCAAGTAGAATTTCTATAACTGTGTTGAACTGATAATCACTCTTTTGTGTGTTAAACACAATCTACTTAATACAGACAACTTCCTTATAAAGAAAAACAACAACAACAAAAAAAATGACCTTAAACTATGACAAATTATATTATAAACTAGATTAGTGAGTAACTCAGTAAAATTTTGTCTAGAAAAACAATAATTGTATAAAATCAGAACATTTAGTGAAAAAAATATATATATTTAGTGGGGAACAAATAAGAGACAATAAGTGTAGCACTAAATCTGGTAAAACGTTACACATTGCTCTTTGTATTGTTGTAAAATACATTCATGAAAAACAAGATAAAAATCAAAAAAGATAAATTATTTTATAGTCTACTATAAAATTAAGAAAATATATATAGCACAAATGTATAGCACAGCTGTTTAATGAGGCAGCAACATATGATAGATAGGGCAGAACAGAACAAAAAATACTATTAATAATCTTTCATTGCGCAAAAGTATTATGATATGATTATGGCTTCTCCAGCTCTCCCCAGGTTGGCAAAAAATGCATCTCAAAATGCATCAGATTGATGCTTTAAAATATGGAATATTTAAAATGTTCTTACGGGGGAGCATGCTGAATGATGCGCTTGAGGCAACACGAGTCACAGCGCGCAGCTCTTCGAGGACGCAGTGAAAAGTTCAAAGCACAAAGGAAATACATATCGATGCATAGTGTATTATACAGTATCTATCTATGCAATAGTTTGAGCCTTTTCTTTTAACAGTTTTAAATTTCAGTTACTGTGCGCGTGAAGAACAATGATAGTGCTCTCCAGTGTTGTGATCTAGACACGCGGTAAAGGAACATGATTGAGGTACTACAGCAAGATAGTCAATTTATGCGAAACCACAGAGCTTTATCTACAGATCAAGTATAATAATATTAACATTTAATTATCTTGGAGAGAGTTCATCGTTGCCGAACGCGACGCGCTGTGCTGTTTGAATGCTGAATGACTGACGACGCGCGGTGCTGTTTGAATGCTGAATGACTGACGACGCGCGGTGCTGTTTGAACGCTGAATGACTGACGACGCGCGGTGCTGTTTGAATGCTGAATGACTGACGACGCGCGGTGCTGTTTGAACGCTGAATGACTGACGACGCGCAGTGCTGTTTGAACGCTGAATGACTGACGACGCGCTGTGCTGTTTGAACGCTGAATGACTGACGACGCGCGGTGCTGTTTGAATGCTGAATGGAGAATTACTGACAGCCGCAGCTGAGGGAAAAGTTTACGTGAACTTGAATTTAATGACTTAAATATTAATTTCTATCTCACATTATACTATAGTATGGCTTCATATATATTATACACCCCCCCTCCCTCCCGCCAAACATTTTCTCATCGAATCTACACGATTCACGCAGGTCACCTATTTTGGTTTCAAAACGGCGAATTTCGCCGAAAGGTGAGTGATTTTCATGTCTGATTATTCCTCAAAAAAAAAAAGTACAAATTCTGTGAAATTCTGCGTTATACAGTAAATTCCGTTTTTATGACTGGATTTCGTCAGCATTTTAGGGGGGCGGGGGGTCGTTTTGGGGGGGCGGGCCGCCCCCCCAAAACAATGGTAGGGGAAACACTGATAATGATAACAAGACTGTTTATCATGGTGATGTGTAGCCTACAGACAGTGAATGAGAGAGATCGGCAGAGCGCGTGCGATTACCTGCGTCTGTCTTTGAAGTCATATTCGTGGAAAGGTTGCCGTGTCAAAGGAAAGCGAAATATTTGTCGTATCATCCTTTTAACGTTCACGTCACGGAAATGCGCGTCAGGAGCAGCGCTGGTCAGCTTCCCACAGCGCGAGGAAGCCGCGGGGAAATAAAATCAGCGAGTCGCGCATTGAATCAATGCCATATTGGTCTTTAATAAATGAAGCATTTTCAGCGTTACCCATGCGACGCATTGCTGCTTAGCTGAGCCTTGAAAAGTGGAACTCAAAGTTAAAAATAACTGTCGGTGTAGTAGACACGGTGGCGTTCTAATAAATTTTACACAAAACATACTTTAAAACAAACACCAGAGACCGCTTAGACAAATGTCTCGCGTGCTGAGAACGCTACCTAACATATACACACAAAATCATTCATGTTTAAGAATCACTCCGGGCGATTCATGATCAGAGTCAGAGAGTGGCAACCTCTTGAACCACCAGCACGTTCGCGCTGGAAAACTTCTGCAGTCCCTAATTGGCCAAAATGCTCTGTTCGACTTTTCTGAGATCATCTACTCTTCCCTGTGGATGACCTGTGACCTACTTTCTGTCAGATCTGAATTTTTGAGTTTGAATTTTTGAGATTGAATTTTAGAAAACTGAATTTGAAGTTCCGAATTTCTTCATCTTGAAAACTTGAATCTGTATTTTTTTAAACTGAATATTTGCAGTATTTGAATTCAGAAAAAAAATCTAGCTGTTTGAAAATGCATGTCTATAAAATTCAGCCATAAAAACTTTTCAATTTGTTAAATTTCAAATGTTCAATATTCGTTTAAAAAAAATCTGATTCAAAACTATTTAAACTACCACCTAAAATTCAATTTTGTTAGATTACACAAATAATTCAATAATTCAAATTTACACAATTCAAATTCAAATCCATTTTGTCATATTATTAGCTCCATATTATTAGTGGTCTCTGATATTGTCTATTGTGCAGCTCGGTCTCCGTCACACTCTCTCTCTCACCGCCAGTAAACGTTAATAATAAGCGGCATGCCTCGGTTTACTTTCTTTGCCATTGACATCCGACCGAGCTACAATATTTCCACTGATGTCTGTGGAAACGGGATGTGCTCGACCAGCATCTGTGCCGCTGCGCGCTCAATCCACTGCGCGTCTTTCTCTCATCAGCTTGTGCACGCCAGATAGGCGTGACTATATTTTGTTCAAGATTCCACTAATTGGATACATTTACTTTTGAGTACAAGTACGAGTACACGAGCGCAGTATTGGGCCCGATACCCATACTGGTATCCGTATCGGTGCATCCCTACTCTACACTAAGTGCACTTGGGTTATTTGGTTATAAATATGAATGTAGCACTAAAGCAAAGATTTACATTGATATATGCTTTGTTTTCCCTGTGTTTTCAGACCGTCTCAAGCTTCCTGTTTCAAGAGAGAGAGCAAGACACTATCATACTGAAAGGATCGGATGAAACGAACGACTGGATGGCATGTTACTGACTATGGAAATCCTGAAGCTAGGACCAGCTAGGGTGAAGAACACCGTACTGTAAGGATTAGACGAGCAAAGAAACAAAACAACAATCCTGGTGGAGTGGAACTAACATGGGAAAGGACAGATGTTTGGAAGCAGCTGGAAAATATTTGTTGGCAAAGACCTTACTGAAACAATACTTGAGAGAGTGCAGAAAATCCCCGTTACACAGGAAATATGAAAAAAAATCATGATCTTGAAGTATTGATCTTTCTCGAGCTATTTTCAGTGTCAGTGAATAAATGTGCCAACTGGAGTAATATTTTTTCTTCTTTTGTTGCAAACCAGTTGATGAACTATTATAATCCGACTGCATGGCTGCTACCCACATCCATTTGCACAGTTACCAAACGGCAAAGAGACGTATCACACTACAGTATCAAGATATTGACATTCTCGTAATGAAACGTAACTGAGTTGTAATTTTGGTGGAGAATTTTTACATTTTGTGACAATACCAATCTTTGATTATCTGAGCTATTTGGATCTAGTGCCAAGCCACAGTGGCAATCGTGACACCATTTTTGTGAATGAATTGCTGCTGCTGCATTTCCCATCTTCACATTGTTTACTATTTACTTTTTAACTCGAGCAGCAAATTTAGCTCAAAGCTCAGTTTTGATTAGCAGACATATGCTGGGGCATTGCTGCTACATATGTGTCTTGGTTTCTTTAAATGCAAAGCTAATAATAAACATTCCAGTTTGCCATTTGGATCCTTATCGTAGGAAAGGTTACAAATAACAGCTTTTTGCGAAACTCTAAAACACAAAAATGCAGAATTTTCCCAATAGTCCAGTCCCTATTCATCCAGGGTTTAGCCGGGGAGGAAGTGTTGTCAGTTCCCCGTATCCGGCCCACCCTTCAGACCTTCAGATGTCCCCCAGAGCCTCCGAGGACTACGCCCTGCAGCAAGCTCAACCTAACCTGCAGAGTCACGGGCAGCTCCTGCACCTGCGGAGCCAACAGCATCTGCTACACGCTCCTGCTGTGCACGGCTATGGGGCCAGGAGAGCAGCTGGAGAGATGGTGCAGGGAAACACTCACAGTGGAGGTGGAGGGAACTCTTACCGTAAAGACAGTGTGGATTATTATTTCTCAGTGAGTGGGCGAGAAAGAAGCAGAAGAGGCGGTGCTGCGTATGGTGCGGGATTTAGGTACACGAACCTAGATGGACATGTACCTCATCAGTACCCGCACTTATCTGGTTCAGGGTCGTCCTCTGGAATGATTTCTCCCTACTCTATGGAGTATGGCTCCAGCAGTGGCTCTGCAGTTGGGAGTAGTAATAGCGGCAGCGCTGGTTCGTTTTCTCCTTCCCAGCAATACAGTATGGCTCATTCTACTTCAGTACAATCAGGTGCTCAAATGCATCAACGCCAGCATGGTCAGAAATATCCCTCACATCAAGGATTACACCAAGGTCAGCATCACCGGACGTACCCGCTTTCTGGAAACAGAATACCCCCTCAGTTCGGACACTACGCCCCCATTAATGCAACCTCAGGCTCTACTGGAATGTACAACTCTCCACCGCAAAGATACGACGTGATCAGCAACAGCAGTACGGATGCCAAAATGAATAACTCGACCAGTCAGTCTAATCCAAACACTCATACAAGTTCATCTGCTTCAAACAGCTGTGAGAATATGGGACAAAGCTACTCATCGTCTGCTCATCCTCCATATTCGCCCCAATCACAGTCCCTTCACAAGCATGCTCCCAGTTCCCAGCGTAGCTCTCAGCACAGCACTGGAGCAGGTTATGACGCTTCCCTCAAAATGCAGCACCAAGGACACCTGCAGTCCAAACTGCCCCATTCATCGGTCTCCTCTAGCCCTGCTCTGCCTTCACAACCCTCTCAAGACCTCACCAAATCTCCTATGCATTCCCAAAGTCAACAGGCTCACATTCATCAGAACTTCAGTCCGATATCTAATCCCTCCCCTGCACCATCTGCTGTACAGTCTCCAAGCTGTAGCTCCTCTTCGTCTCCACTAATGGGGAGTTCAGAGGGGAATAGTGCAGCTACTCATATGCAGACGCCATCACACCCCTCTGTTTCAAACACTCGCAGCAGCCAAAGCCATGGACGCCTACTGCAGGCCGTACCTCAGCTGAGCCCCACTCCCAATTCAAATAGCAGTATTAGTAGTTGTGGCAGCGGTGTAGGAACTAAAGTGGCTGGTTTGAACCACAGTGCAGGGATCGGTCACGCTTCCATAAGTCAGAACCGACTGGGACTATGTCATCGAGGCGGTCCAGGGGAAGATGGCGCCCTGTATCCTCATGAAAAACTCTTGCAGGACCCTGGTCTAAATAGTCTAAATGCTCTGACCTCTCAAGTGGAAAATCTACCTAATACAGTGCAGCACATGCTGCTAACAGACACTGTGCTGCCTCAGAGGAAGAGCAGAGACAATGCGCATCACCTTCAGATGCAGCAGGGATCTCAGTCTTTACCGGGCAACCAAAACAAATCTGGAACTGCCAGTGCCAGTGGTCAGACCTCAGCGAATGAAGAGAGTTCTGAGATACTGGAAACAAAAGGGCATCAGCAATTAGAATGCAAGAGAATTAGGCAAGCAAGTGGAACAAGCAATGAATCTGAGCCACAGAGCTACCCATCATCACAGAGTCAGATGTCATCAGAACAGGCATTGGATCTCCAGGTCAACCCTAGAGTCATTTCAACAGCTTCAAAACAGTTATCGACTAGAGAGTCTCAAACAAAGACACCAGAAACCCTGACGCCCTCCTCCTCTTCACCACCATCAGTTCATCCTTCTGCAGAACACAGCCCAAAACAACAGTTATATCCCCCTGCTCCACCATCTCCCATGCCCTCAGCACATCCGAACTGTGCGGAAAAACGAGACCCTGGAATTAATGATAATGGAATGAAGGGAAGAATGATCAAAATGATAAAAGATGAAGAAAGCGAAGTTGAAAGTGCAGATCCTCCCTGTGATAGAGAAAATTCAGAGAATAGACTGTCATTCTCTACCACACAGGATGAAGCGGAGACAGATGCACAACATTTTGAAAATCCAAGTAAAACTGTGAATGTTTCAGAGCAACATAATGTTGGAGGTGTTGGGGTTATTGTCTCTGCTCGTTCTGAACTGAACATTGAATCAAGCAAGCACATAGGAGCCAAATCTCCACGTTATGTTGTTTCTCATTACCCAAACAAACACAGCAATCCTGAGGACCGACATGATGTCAATGTCTTAAGAGAGACAAGAAATCACAATGGAGAAGGGGAAGTGTGCATGGCAACATATGTGTCACAATATGATATTTCCCCTAAACAAGAATTTGGCCAAAACATCCCCTCTATTCAATCTCACCCAGTGTCATTTAAATACAGTAATCCTGAGGTACATTTCAATTCTACAAAGAGCAAGGGAAAGTTAGGACTAGGCAGTGGTATGGGTGCAAATAGAAGCCAGAATTATCATCAGCTGCAGGCCAGCTATGGGTCTATTGCTAGAAAGGAGATTGGTGTTTTTGCTTTGGAGGGAGGGAGAGGTATCGTCTCAAGAAGTCAGGATAGCAGTTCCCAGTTTCAGCAATCGTTTCCAAGTCTTTTGCAAGAAGTCCTCCAAGGTCATCACTTAGATCGACGCTATGGACGTCCTGACCAGACAGGAAGTGTTCATCAACAACCTCAAGATACATCCCAGCACCGTTATCAAACCAGACTACCTTGCAGTATGGTTGAAAATTTGAGTTCACATGCAATGAGCTCTCAAACAATTATGGGTGGACTTAATGTCCAGTTCAGTCAAATGGCCTCTGGAAAACAACCAAATACAAGCCAAAATCAGGGACCAGATAATGAGATTGTTTTAGGCGCTCCTCATCCCTCTTGGGATTCTGAAGCACATAAGCCCAACGTGACTCATGGGATCTCCTTAGAAAAAGGCAAAACCAATCTGTCTCCAAGCCAGTCCCCCCACATGCAGCAGTCTTTAGATCTCACAACAGGAGCCCCTCCAAAGCACATTAATTTGGCTGACTATTCTTTGCAGCACAGAAAATCCTCCAGATATGGTACCTCTCCTTCTGCTGTGGAACAACTGCTTTTACAGGAAGCTAAGCCACTGGCATGTGGTGTAGGTCCTATCAGTCACACTCAATCTCAGACATCCACGTCCTCAGGAAGGCGCTCAGTAATCTGCGATGTGTCTCCTTCTCGACGAACAACACCAGAAAGAGAGAGAGGACACTCTGGGACCACTGGACCCTCAGTCATTCAGCAGCCATTTTCCTCTTCTGGATCAAACGGTCAGGAATGCTGCAAGGAAGAAATAAAAGCAAAGAAAGCACAAAACAAGGAGGACTCGTCAAAGATTGAAGCTGCAGGCCAGAACACAGATGGTTACTGCAGCACGCCACCCAGTAAGGAGTGTAATAAGCCCCTTCATTCCCCTGTAGATGTTATTTCTGATTTAGAAAAGACCAGCAGTGCCAAAGGCAACAATGAAGCCACCAGCAACGTGCCATATCTTTCGCAAATGTCCTCGAATCCTTTGTCCTCACCACCGAGACACCAGTCATTTTCGCAGGTAGTTGATCGTTTCAGAGCATATGGCTTCAGTGACTCCATGGATGGACAAAAAATGATCTCCCATCCTACGCCTCATCGACCCTTCCACACCATATCAGCATATTCTAAAACCACACCCTCTACTAGCAAGTTACAAGTGTTTCCACAGAGCTTACCCCCTCAAGACAGACCCGACTGGACTCCTGACAGGCAAAGGCTAAGAGGTATGGACAAGCACGTTCTTCAGAGACTCCCTGAACAGAAGTGTAAATCCCAATCCTCAAGTGATATTCTGCCTAGTCAGCATCACATATCTCGGCAGCACTCTTATCTCCGTTCACACTTTGACATGAAAATATGGGATGCTTATTCTGAAAGAGATAGTGCTGGACAACCACCGACTGCAATGCCTCGTGAGCATGCTATTTCTCAAAAAGTCACAAATGCTGGCCCTAAACTTAAAGAAGAGGACATCTCAGATAAGATTGCAGAAGACACTGCCAAATCTTTCCACTCAGTGGCTTCAGCTGGTGCTATTAGCCCTGCTGGGCACACCGGTAAGGCTATCCAAGGGATTCAGCAGGGGCAGAGACTAACCAAAACTGGAGCATCGGCTGAAACCAACCCTTTAATCATGAGAAGGAGAGTTCGATCTTTTATTTCTCCTATTCCAGCTAAGAGGCAGCATCAGGATGTTCCAGGTCAGCGGCCAGGATCAGCTTATCACTCCCCATTATCTCAGTCCCACTCTGATTCTAGACATGCAATCAACAATTGTTCTAGCAGTACTGATACTCAGCCAAAATTGCATTCTCCTAAGACTCAGCATTCTATATCCAGTGCAAACTCACCTCCTCAGTTCAAAGCAAAGTTTCTTCCCCCAAGAAAGGGTCGTGGTCTAAAACTTGAGGCAATCGTGCAGAAAATTACTCCAAGTGTGAAAAAAAATGACTTCAACAACAGTCACGTGGAATCTGACTTCTTAGAAGTATCTCATTACACCTCTGACATGCCGGACCCTGAGGGTGGCACGTCGTTTGCTAGTGCTCCACAAGGAGAGGATGCCTGTTTATCTTACATAGATGATTCTCATACTTTAGAGGATCTTATGCCATACAGAGCAGTTGAAGATGCCTTCTCTTGTGATTCTCAGTCTCTCAAACCAGGTTTAACAGCTTCTAGCAGTTGTACCCTCAGAAGTTTGCCAAAAGATTTTGACTTTGGATTAGGTGCTGCTGGATCTTCAGGGTCTTTGGTGGGTGAAAATAAGGATGATTTTACTTTGTTAGGACCCCTTCCACCAGCTCCTCCATTACCTTGTCCTGTACAGGGATCCCCTCCTCCATCTTCATCTGCATTGTCTGACATACAGCAGTTCACAAACACTTATCAACAGCTGGAAACCCGGCGAAGCGAGCAGTCAGCTGCTAACCTGCTTAGGCAGAAACTGCAAGAGACTGGCATGGGCTTTGATGATTACCCAGGTGGGGATTACTATGGGACCACCACTGGCCAAAGCCCTGGGCACCACCTTCTGTCCAGAGCTTCTCAGCACCAGATGAATTCTCTCGGGTTGACATGTTCTGAGTCTAAACTGTCAGATAACATGGTGCCCAAAGGGTATTTCCCATCAGGGAAGAAAAAGGGTCGCCCAGTAGGCAGTGTGAATAAGCAGAAACGTGCCCAAGCACAAATTCAGAATGCAGCAACAAGCATACCTTCCTCTCCTCTTCCCTCACCTACAGCTGTACCTCAGCCTGTCCCAGTCCCAAACACAGCAGATGAAGTGCCCCAAGAATCAACACCACCTGACCAGATCCCCTGTCCACCTTTGGTCCCTCCTGCTGAAACCCAGGTGGTGAAGGAGGATGTAGAGTGTGAAGAGACCCAGCCAGAGTTAGATTTGAAGCCTGCTAAACATAAACAGAGAAAGGGGAAAGAGGGCGACGAGACTGCTGGTACAAGTGGCAATCAAAGAAGAAGGAAAGGAATGGCTTCCAAAGAGGAGCTGGACACTCAAACGAGCGGTAGGGGAAGCATGAGCCTGTGTGGAATATTCCCAGATACCAGAAATAATGTTTTTGCTCCTTACATACATGTGGAGAAAAAGGTAGAAGAGATTGGGGCAGTCTGTACAATTATTAATGCCGAGGATGAAAAATCAAAAGGTGGAGGCAAAGCTGGTCACTTTGGGGCTGATGGCTTGTTAAATACCCTGCTGTCATCTCAGCTTGTGAGAAAAGAAAAGGAAAATGAAAGAACAAAAGAAAATTGGGTTTCAGAGCAAGTAGATTCTGCCTTGCAATCCGGGAAGATACTTCCTACATCTGGATATGTTCTGTCAGGGCCTGTGATATCAGAGACTGGACACACTGGTCGCCTCCTATGCTGTCTTTGCCAGAAATGGGCCAACTACAAGCATCTCGGGGATCTCTATGGTCCTTTTTACCCAGCTGAATATGCAGCCAAGCTCCCTAAGAATCCACCTCAAGTCCGACAAACCTTGTCCTACCATGGGGCTGCTACCACAGTTTCCAGTATGACATCCATTCCGACAGACTCGACTCCCCAGGATAGTTTACAAGACTCGCAGAATGTCAAGTTATATGTTAATAGTGATTGCACAGTAAGTCAGGCAACAAACCTAACATCCCCAGCCACCCCCATTGGCACTTTCTTTCCCAGCATGGGTGAAGAAATGGCTTTCCACACTGCTATGACCAGCAGCTCCACCGTAATGGTAACTGCTCACACATGGGATCAGGCTGCAGAACTGAGTGGGCTGGGTACATCAAATGTACAAGAACTGGATAGTGAACTCGTACTGAAGCAGTTACATGTC
Source organism: Tiaroga cobitis (assembly GCA_030578255.1). Lineage (NCBI taxonomy): Eukaryota > Metazoa > Chordata > Actinopteri > Cypriniformes > Leuciscidae > Tiaroga > Tiaroga cobitis. The sequence continues at coordinate 53,556,207 of CM060593.1, forward strand.
GAGAATTCACAACAGAGGCCCCAGCACAGAAAACTGACATCCCATCCACGCTTCAAAAGAAGACATAAGTCCAGTGAAGATTTACCTCGAACTGTTCCCATCAACAGCAAAGCCTCCCTGCCCTTCCAACCTCCCCCACCCAGCCTGGACTCTCTGGGCCCCATGGCCCAACTTACCCAGCTCCCACTAGTGCCTCTGGACCCCGAGGAGCTGTGGGTGCACGAGGGCTGCATCGTGTGGACCAGTGGCGTATACCTGGTGAACGGGAGACTGTATGGCCTTCAGGAGGCACTAGATGGTGCTAGAGACACCGTGAGTAGAAAGTTCTGCCGCTTGTTTTAATGTGGCTTATTGCTTTAACATTGACATGTTGTTAATGTTAGTTCCTCTTTTCTCGTGATCACTCCTCAGAGCTGCTCCCATTGTGAGATGGTGGGCTCCACCCTGGGCTGCTACAGTAAAGGCTGCACCCTGAGGTACCACTACCTTTGTGCCATAGAAGCAGGTGAGATGTAGCATCACTTTGGGCTGCACTTGGTTTTATTAAAGACAAAATGCACATGAGTCTTTGTGATCAGATGTGAGGGACTGACATTCAGTGCTAAATAATCTGTTTTTTTATCCTCAATCTAAAGATTGCTCCCTAAATGAAGACAACTTTTCTCTGAGGTGTCCAAAGCACAAGGTAAGAGAAAAAGACTTCACAATTAATATGGAAATGTGGTCAATCGAGGCCCTGAATTAAGAATTTGTTCCCATGACATCAATTTAACTAATTTTAGTTAAATAGTTGCCACGAATTAAGAATTGCATCCCACGACTTAATTTGTTCCCTCGTTTTAGTGAAGTTGTGGCCACGACTTGCTAATTCCTTTCCTTGTTTTAGTTAAATGGTGGCCACAGCTTAAGAATTCATTCCCATGACTTAATTCATTCCATTTTTATTTACAGTTATTTCATCAGTGTATAAATGTGTTTGCCAGTGTATCTGTGTACATATGCGTTCTGTTTGAACAGAGCAACAGAATTGCCAAGCCTGGAGCCGTGTACCTGGAGCAGTCAGAGAGAGGATGAACACACACACACACACCACACGAATTACGCACAGATCAGACGTGAGTGGACCCAATGTTGCGTTAGATTCTGTAAGCCTGTGCCGTCATTGACCTGTACCTGTGCCTGTGCTTCCCAGCAGAGACGGAGATTCCTGACTGTGTGAGTTCAGCTGAAGTGGGAACGCCTTCATGCTTCGAGATCGGAGTTACCATGGCTACCGACGGACACATTTTGGAATGTAAAGACTTTCTCTAAAGAACACTAATAACTGAGAGGTTTTCCATTCATCGCCTGTTCTGTGGTGAACGACCCCTCGTGGAAAGGACAGAGCAGAAGATGGAGATGAAGAAACGCAAACTGCCTTTCAAAACAGGACTTCAGTTCGCAATGTTTGACTTTTGAGTCCGCTGTTGTCATCCTTTATCTTTGTTAGTTCGTTGGAGCTCCGCATTGGGAACAAGAGAACTGAAGGAGGGAAGGGGACCATGTGGGCAGAAAAAGAGAGAGGCAGTGTATTTACACCAGTTATATGTAGTATTTTATATCATAACTCATATTATCATTATTTTAAACATCACTATTGTTTTAATCAGTATTTTAGACAGAATTCTGAGCGATTGATGGAATGTCCGTATCAGGAGGACCAGAATGTCGACCTGTTATGACATCATACTCGTGACATCACGTGGAGCAGAAGTCCAGTTGCCACAGAGACATTGTTGTCATGGAGATGCACATATATTGCCTTCGAAGGTGTGCCTGTGTGTGTGCGTGCGTGCGTGTGTGTGTGTGTCTGAGAGAGAGTTTGCTTGTTCGTGTCTATCTTTGCTCCTTTGATAAGTGTTCTTATTTTCAACCTCCAAGGGTTTTGTGCTATAGACGAGAGAAAGGAGAAGCAAATGGACATTGCGTTATTTTTCAGAGTTGGGAGAGCGTTGGGATGAGAGGTTAAGCATCAGGACTCGTGAGTTACTCGTGAAGGGGTCGAGACTAACATTCCTGCAGCGTTTCGAGGGAAAGCAGTGCAGATCTCCATCTCCAGAACAATCGCTGTCATTTTTTCTAAACAAATCTCCTGAAAATAAAAACGCGAAGAAAAGACTCACCATATGAAAACAACATGTACTAGAAAACTGTCAATATGCTTCTGACTCATGAATACAGTTATACAACGGAGAGCTGCTGTGTGTGTGTGTGTGTGTGTCTCTTCACAATGCTTCCCTTCTACTGTTTCTGATTCGGGTGAATGCGTAGAATAACCTGCTCAAACTCGTAAACTTTCAGGGAAACTCACTGTTCTGACATTGAAAAGTAGATTTGCACTGATAACTTATAAGCCTTTAGAGACAGACCTACTGTGAGCTACGATTGGTCCTCCATGGGAATCGTTTCTGTTGAAGCCGTCAGACTAACTTCGTTTTAAAATAATCATGATTAACAGTGGAATTTGTGATGGAAAACTACATCACCCACAAGGCTCTACTGAAATTACCAATCAAAGAAATATATATATATATATGTGTGTGTGTGTATACAGTCAAACCAAACATTATTCAGACACCAGATATGCTTTTATATGTTTGTACTAGAGGGTGCGGGATACTATAGTTAATTTATGTTTCATTCATGCAAGTGAGGAGAGCAAAATAAAGTAAACTGTGACATATTATACCCAAATATTCTTCATACAGTGACTACCAGTAACATTTATACATTTGAGACCAAAAAGTATTCCGACACTTTGAGCTGATCATGTTTTGCTGAAGTGTGTTTTCTGTAATTGCTAATGCTCTTTTTACACACACACTGAACAACATGAAGCATTGCTTGGTCACTGGTTGAGCTAAACTGGTATTATCTAATTGTGTAGTTAAATTTAACAGCTGACAGATATTCAACATAACAGAAGGACGGACAAAACCAGTCAAATATCCACTGATCTGAGAACTCTGAGTTCTGCTCATGTTTATTACCATTTTCTAAACTATAGCGAATAAATTGTGATAATGTGAGAAATGTTGAAGATGTCTGAATACATTTTGGTTTGACTGTGTGTGTGTGCATATATTTATATATATTTCTTTTTATATATATATATATATATATATATATATATAATTTTAAATTTGATTATGCTGTTCACAATGCCTCATGGGATTGTTGTTCTGTCCCTCACTACCTTTAGTATTTGAAAATCCGACAAAAAGACAATCTAATTCAAGTTTATAATGTTGTGACTCCTTGTAGCTGGTTGGTTCGGCTCATGGTTTATGGCGCTTTAACAAACACTTTGAAATGCCTATGGGAAAAATGAGTGGACAATCTGCCATCACACCGCCCTTTTCTCAAACATATCTTTATCTTGTGTTCTTAATTGTTTGTGTGTATTTTTATGTCATCAGTGTTGTCATTTTCCGGCACCTCTGAAGCCATTAGTCAAGTAAGTGTTTATCATGGAATAACTTTTGTTACTCGATCTTAGTGCAGCATTTGATACTATTGACCACAACATTCTTTTAAATAGACTAGAAAACTATGTGGGCATTAGTGGAATTGCACTAGCATGGTTTAAATCATACTTAACTGACCGTTATCAGTTTGTAGCAGTAAATGAAGAGATGTCTTATCGATCACAAGTTCAGTATGGCGTACCACAAGGCTCAGTACTAGGACCGCTGCTGTTCACTCTGTACATGCTACCATTAGGAGATATCATTAGGAAACATGGAGTTAGCTTTCACTGTTATGCCGATGATACTCAGCTGTATATTTCTTCAAAACCCAACGAAACTTACCAATTCACAAAATTAACGGAATGATATAAAAAATTGGATGACTAGTAATTTCCTACTACTAAATTCTGAAAAGACAGAGATTCTAATTATTGGACAAAAAACTTCCACACGTAATAACCCAGAATACTGTCTAACACTTGATGGCTGCTCTGTCAAGTCTTCGTCGTCGGTAAGGAACCTGGGTGTGCTCTTTGATACCAACCTTTCTTTTGAAAGCCACGTGTCTAGTATCTGTAAAACTGCATTTTTCCATCTTAAAATTATATCTAAATTACGCCATATGCTCTCTGTTACATCTCCCCTTTTTGTCTAGGGGTAAAATAGGCAACGACGAACAAACAGTGGAGAGACTTTGAGGGTCTCCAGCTCTCCAGTCCCAGATTCACCAAGTAACCAGACAAAATTCACTTTAAAATGGCATGTCTGCCTTTTTATTTCTCTACTGTAGCTAGAAAAGAAATTAATCATAAAGTAAAGGAACACATTACAAATAAATCCAAAAACAAAAGTATTACTTCGGGAGGAGGGCCCAATTCAAAAGAAAACAAAATAACCTCTACCTAAAAGGGGAATAACATTAACTTACCTATACAAAACAGAAAACAAAACAAAACAACAGATAACTTCCCTCACTCCCTAACTAACCATTAAACAGGAGAAAAGTTCTGGGTATCCTCCACCCTACATTACCTACAAACTCTTAACTGATCATAAATGAAAAGAAAAATATGCAAATTGCCTTATCTGACCATGTTTATGTCCAAACTCAATGCCTCATATTAAGGTCTTATTATTATTTATAAAGATTGCGAAACGTCAAGTCAAGTCATCTTCATTTATATAGCGCTTTTAACAATGGATTGTTTCAAAGCAGCTTTACAGAGATAAACATATAATTTAAGGTAACAGAGATTGTTTTGACGTTATAGCGGTTCTTGAATAATGTTATTTCCAGCTAAAGTTAACTTTGATTGATTCACCTCCGTCGAAATGATCAGACTTTAAACGCGAACCTGTGATTAACGCTGACGGCGTTCACATGCTCATTCAGAATTGATTCTATAGTTATGTGCTTTTGAAAATATGTGCACAGGTTTGTAATTCATACAACCCAGCCTAAACAAACTACTTGTCTTGCCTATAAATTTTGATACAGAATTTTGTTTTATTTTATCACTTCGGGGTACGCGAGCCGAAATTCACAACGCTTTATCTCAGCAGCCAGGGCTGACCAAAGTGCTGTACAAGGCAGAAGATATAATGCACAGGACAATAAAAATAAGCAATTAACAATCAGGGAGAATTAAAAACAAGAGAAAATAAAAAAGTCTTTAAAGAAGATTTAAATATGGAAACTGAGGGAGCCACCTCCCCCTTTGCCTTTCGGACGAGGTTCATGTTTATAACAGTACTCTTGTGGGGTTGACTCATTTAATGTAATCGTCTGGTTTTAGCCAGGTTTCTGTCAAACACAGCATATCTAGGTTATGTTCTGTAATCATATCATTAACAAAAAGTGATTTTGAAGAAAGGGATTGAATATTCAGCAACCACCCGAGCTTTATCATTTGTTCATCTGCATTATATTAATTTTTAATTTGTTGGACCTCAATCAAATATTTACCCTTAAATGGGTTTGGGAGTTTTTTGTATTTCCTAATTCGAGGAACAGACACAGTCTCTATATGATGACATCTAGGTGAAAGAGGCTCTATGTGATGGGATTTATCTGACCTTGGTGACGTGAGGCCGCTAGCAGACGGTCGGTTTAGCCAGTCTGTCTTCTTCCCGACCTGAGCCCCAGATTGTCATGTTTTATCTCTAAGACTATGTGCCATATTACTAGAAAGAAGAGCAGCACCAGCCCAGGAGGGATGAATATCATCTCTTTTCAACAGATCAAGTCAAGTCAAATATATTTATATAGCGCTTTTCACAATACAGATTGTATCAAAGCAGCTTCACAGTATCAATCAAAACAACTTAACAATGTTTGTTTATTACTGGAAAAAAGACATCCAAGTTTGGTAGAGCTGATCAATGGTATGATTGGTTAATTAATTTGAATCAGGTCAGGCTTGCCCCAGATCAGGCTTGCCCCAAAAACTTTTCCAATTGTCTATGAATTCTATATTATTTTGTGGACACCACTCAGACAGCCAGCCATTGAGTGAAGACAGTCTACTAACCATCTCATCACTCCTGCGTACAGGAAGGGGGCCAGAGCAAATTACAGTGCCTGACATCGTACTTGCGAGTTCACACACCTCTTTAACATTAATTTTGGTGATCTCCGACTGGAGGAGTCGAACATCATTTTTGCTGACGTTAATAATAATCTTAGAGAATTTACGATTAGCATTAGCCAGCACTTTTAAATTTGCTTTGATGTCAGGCGCTCTGGCTCCCAGCAAACATGTGACTATGGTGGCTGGTGTCTCTATTTTCACGTTCCGTGAGATAGAATCGCCAATAACCAGGGCACATTCTCAGGATTCTCAGTGGGTGAGACATAACACACTATAGACTTCTATAATTCAATGTTAGGCTGCATAGATTAGGTCAGCTGGAACCGGGAACACTTCCCATAAATCCTGATGTACTTGTTACATCAAAAGAAGAATGGCATCTACGCTAATTTTAGTCTCTCTGTTTATCCCGAGGTTTACTGAAGTCAGCCGGATCCAGATCTGATGATGAACCTGCGTCTGGACCCATCCACAACACATCCCTGAAGTGCCAGTCTCATCAGCCCTGTGAAGGCCTCAACAACTCGTCTACATACCAGCGTGACTCCAACCAGAGGGAACTGGATAATATTGTGAATGTTCTGATCCAATTTGACCTCTGACCTGTAATGCTGCCTGGATCATAATCACAAACTGTTCGCTCATTGGCCAGAGGAGAACTGAGTGACTGAGTCTGGGTTCTCCCAAGGTTTATTTTCCATTCTGTCACTGATGGAGTTTTAGTTTCTCCACTGTTGCCTTGGCTTTTGGCTTGCTTAGTTGGAGACATTTAATACTCAACAATATTATTGATCTGCCTTACTTTAGGTGGACGATGACGCAATTTACTTCTAGAAATATACTTTGTTGTATTATTTTCATGTTATCACTGTGAAGCTGCTTTGATACAATCTGTATTGTAAAAAGCGCTATATAAATAAGGGTGACTTGACTTGACGTGTGTGTGTGTGTGTGTGTGTGTGTGAAAGAGAGAGAGAGAGAGAGAGTGTGTGTGTGTGTGTGTGTGTGTGTGTGTGTGTGAGAGAGAGAGAGCCCTCTGCTGGAGGAGTACACGTAATGCTTGTACACACTCACATACACACACACACACTCACATTGACCACACACACACACACACACACACACACACACACACTCACTCACACACACATACACAGCAAAATCTCCAGTGTTAAATTAACACTCCTGGTGTACATATAGGTCCAACTACAGGGTGTTAAAAATTAACACTGAAGCAGTGTTGAAGTTAATGAGAAAATTAAGTGATTAATTAAGTGATGATTGCCCATTAGTGGTGACACCTAATGTTATTAAGAAGAATCATTGAAGGAAAGAGAAACAAGAACAGAAAAAAAGAGAAACACAAGAACTACTGACTTCGAGCCAGTACACATTATTCCACTTATAGACGTAAATGTTTTATGGAATTTTTCGCTTCAAGTCACCATTAAGTCACCATTCAGCAGCCATATCATCCTGTAGCCCAAGACTGGTTGCCCACTGAAGCTAAGCAGATCTGAGGCTGGTCAGTACCTGGATGGGAGACCTCATGGGAAAACCAGGTTGCTGCTGGAAGAGGTGTTAGTGAGGCCAGCAGGGGGCGCTCATCCTGTGGTCTGTGTGGGTCCTAACGCTCCAGTACAGTGATGGGGACACTATACTGTCAAAGAGCACCGTCCTTCGAATGAGACGTTAAACAGAGGTCATAACTCTCTGTGGTCATTAAAAATCCCAGGATGTCTTTCGAAAGAGTAGGGGTGTAATCCCGGGGTCTTGGCCAAATTTGCCCCTTGGCCTCTGTCCATCATGGCCTCCTCATCATCCCCATACACTGATTGGCTTCATCACTCTGTCTCCTCACCGCCAGTAAGCCGGTGTGTGGTGGGCGTTCTGGCGCAATATGGCTGCCGTCGCATCATCTAGGTGGAGCTGCACATTGGTGGTGGTTGAGGAGATTCCCCCCTTCCATATGTGAAGCGCTTTGAGTGCCTAGAAAAGCGCTATATAAATGTAATGAATTATTATTATTATTATTATTATTATGGTGGTCAGCATTTGCTTTAGTTGAGCTCTTGACCCTTTTCTTTTTTATTGTTAGATTTTCTCTGTCTGTTCAAACATTGTGTTTATAAAGCACATTTGTTACTGCAAGAGAAAACCTTCTCACAATATGTTTTGATGAAGACATTATCATCATGTAGTGATCTGATTCACATTCAGAGTCTAAATATTTGACTATATGCCTGATGTCTATTTTTAGCATTGGTGATTATAGCTCTGAGATTCTACAGTTTGAGATCCAACAGCAAAATTAACAATTTGGAAAATACTTTGTGCACAGAAGCTATTGTGTTTGGACACACAGACATCAAGAATCAGTATATGAATCTCAACAATGGTAACAATAAACAAACTAGTGACAAACAGATCAACTCTGAACATCACAAAACAAGCTACTAAAGTCCTAAAAAAACAATAGCAAAATAAAAGCAAACAGGAAAAACCAATGAAAATTACAATAATTTAATGCGCTGGTTTAAAAGGGGATATGTATCGATAGTAGAAACATTGATCAGCAACGCTGCTATTGGCTGCTCACCGTGGCCAAAGAGCGCGCTCAGTTTTTCTCCACAGAAGAGCAAGAGTTATTGCTTGAAGGATATGCTGAATTTGAAAACTTAATTTAAACGCCAGGGAACACCTCAAAGTGTGCAAAAGCCAGGAGAGGGGGCTGGCAAAAAGTAGCAGACAAATTAAGTTTGTAGTTAGATGTTATTATCACTTATTACAGTATATATTTTTATATTTTAATAATTTCTAAATAATTAATAACTTTGTTCATTGTAATGTCAGTCACCACCCACTACTAGAACATAGGAACAAGTAAAAGTGAAGTACTAGAATATTCTACATAATAGTCATTTGTACTAACTAATCTCTTTTTAAAAAGGCACTGTTAATAAATGTTTGCCTGTTTATAAAAGCAACCAAGAAAAAGGCTGAGAAATAAAAAGAAAAGAAAAACAAACAGGTGGTGGTCCTGCACCCCCACATTATACCCCGGCAGAAGAGCTGACCCTTGGGTTAAATGTGAACCTTGTGGAGGGCATCCCTGGGTTCAGCTCTTCCTCAGACCCACAGCCAGGAGCAGAAAACCTTCACTGCTGGTAAATGAACTTTAAATGATCCCAGTACACTGTAAAATAATTTGTTGCTGCATTAAATTAAGTAGGCCTATAATCCAAATGGCTGTCCAGTCATATCAGCTGTTAAACCTTGAGTAGCAATGAATTGCTTTGACTTGTGAAAGTCTACATGTGTGACTGTGAAACTACATAGTTAATGTAAAAAAAAATATGTTGCCATGAGTTATTGATCTGTACTTCATTGTAATAAAATTGTGTTTTCCTCTTTTGTGCAGTATTAAACAATACACCAACACTTTTATGTGTTCCCAAGCAAGTGGCTGAAGCATGTGCAGTAAGTGGACTTTTCCAAACTTTACATCAAAAGGGAAGAAAGTACAACACTTTGTAATGCCCATTTTTCCCCCAATGCACAGGACAGTGAAGAAACCCTCTCAGGTATCTTTAAGTGCATAAATAACTTTACTTAATTTACACTTGAGTACCTATTATTTCTGAATGCAATATGAGTTGCAGAAGTCCACATCTACAGAAGAGTGCACAAAGCAGTGATGCAGAGGTGGGCAGTGTTGGACTTTTCCTTTTCATTTTTGATGCATAAGCCATGTGTTTGACAGGTTTACCCCTAGAAAACAGAGTATTTTGAAAATACTTGACAACTTAAAGAAAAAAAAAACTGGCACTAGAGATAGGAATAGTTCATAGGAACTTCAGAGTAAGTGCTAATATATTATTTCACACAGAGTACAATACATATTATTTGCAGGCAAAAGATGACTTGATCACTGGCTTTTCTTTACAAAGAACAATTAAAATAAAACTCAAAGAACTAAGCATATTTGTCTTGTCTTTTATTAAACATTAATGAAATGTTTTATATTTTCTCTGATGGTGCAATGTTGTGTGTAATATGGGCAATGCAGTGTCACAGGCCCTGTCAGGTGCAACCCTCAGACTTTTCAGACACTAGTTGGCTAAAGTTCACTTCATTGTGTGGCCTTGTCCTGGCTAGAGCTGCATTGTAACTGGTCTGAGGTCAGGGAATGGGGTCATAAAACACCTGTCTCCAAACAAGATCCTGTTGTAATCACCTATAATGGAGAAATTCAGTTCTGTTAGGATAAGCATAAGTGTATGTAATACAGTGAGCTTGATATTTATATTTTTCCTTACCACGTTCAAATAATGTGCATAAATCTCTGAAAATTCTTGAGTCATGCACAGATCCTGGCCATCTTTGTGATATGGAACATAGTCACACACCATCTAAGAGATTTTAGTCTGTCAACTGCCTTTTTAAAATTTGATATAATATTACGATCTGGATAAGAATTGCAATAGTACACACCTGAGCAAGCTAATCAAGGTCTTCAGGATCAGTAGAAACTCACAGGTAGGTGTGTTTGATCAGGGTTGGAGCTAAACTCTGCAGGACAGTGGCCCTCCAGGACCGAGTTTGGGGAACCCTGATTTAAAGAATAATCAACTCAGTAATAGAAACACATTAAAGTGAAGTTGATCACATATAACTGAACGATGACGGATGAAGAAGTGTGTTGCTATGAGTGTGTGTTAGAGATGCAGAGTATAATCTGACATAAACGTTTTTTTCCTGAACAGCCCTTTCTGCCTCAATGTATATGAAATGATAACATTAATACATTAAGTGTGTGTGTGTGTGTGTGTGTGTGTGTGTAAGAGCTGATTTGAAGTTCATCGTGTTTGTGTGTGTGTGTTAGAACAGATTTAAGTTCATTGTGTCAGTGTTTGTGTGTATTAGCTGATTGAAGTTTATTGTGTCAGTGTGTGTGTGTGTGTGTGTGTGTGTGTGTGTGTGTGTGTGTGTGTGTGTGTGTGTGTGTGTGTGTGTAAGAACTGATTAAAGTTCATTGTGTCAGTGTGAGTGTGTCGCTGATCTTGAACAGATTGACAGATTAAAGCTCAGGTTAATCCTGTGTGTGTGTGTGTCATTCAGAGATGCCATATTTCACTATTTCTGAAATTCATGTGTGTGAGACACATCTAAAGGACGGAGATCCACCATTCGCTTTAATAAGGTGAGTCTGATTTACGATGCTCGTTAAAATAACACTTTTTCTTTCATTTTTGATTTTTTTTCTTTTGTTTCTATCATTTTAAAAAAATCATTCTTTCATTCTTGTTCATCTTTGTTAATTTGTTCTTTTATTCATTCTTTCATTTGTCATTTCATTCTTTATTCTGTTCTGTATAATCTATCTCTTTCCGGGGAACACCTATTTGTGTTTTGTATTGGCTTTTTAGATTGTTAACCGAATGGTTTGGTGTTTTAGGTATAATAATAACAACAATAATGCATTTTATTTGTAATGCACTTTATTTAACCCAGTGAAATAAAAACAAACACAACAAGTAGAGAACAAAACAATAAATGAATTAAAAACAACCTTGAATAAATGCGTCTTAAGTATATTGAACCGAACTCCATATCTTGGGTCTTTAAATGGAAAAGCTCTTGAGTTTACATGAAGGCTGATGTAGTAAAAGAGAGTTGGCAGAACAGAGAACGTGAACGAGTGTATGGACTAATAAGATCATAAAGATACGCTGGTGCTGTCCCATGTAATGTTATAATCAGTGCCAGTGCAACTGTGATGTTCCCGGAGAGAGGAACGGGTTAGCACACAAACCTAACCTAGACAGGATGGAGGCACGGATGAGCCTTTCTGCATCGGCAAAGGGGAGAAAGGGTCGTGAAATGTTCCTAAGATGATAGAGGGCGATCTTTGAGATGTTTTATATGTGCATCAAATATTAGCTGAGGATCATAAATGACACCAAGCTTGTGCACCTGACCAGGATCAGCTGCCGTAAGAAGATTGTGTACGACGATCTCTAGAGCGGTCTCTGTACTGTGCCCTAGTCCGAAGCCAGGGTGGAAAGGTTCAAGGAGACTGTGCAATGGCAGCTATTTCCAATTCTGAAGGAACAGATCCAGAACTTTCACAATTTATGTTAAATGAGGACGAATTGACGCAAGATAGTTCTGAGCAACTGAACAGGGAAGTGATCTAGAATACTGTTGGTAGAGTTGGTAGAGTCAATTCCAATCATTTCAAAGTTAGAAAAGTTTATGTTAAAGGCTGAGTATCGGAATTGTATATGTCCTCAATCTTAGCGGTTATAATTAAAAACTGTATTGCACTGATCAACAGAAGAGTGAACGATATGCTTAGCTGGTTTAAGATGTTTGTCAACAGGATGAATTGCGGCATCACCGACAATTTCTAAATAATAATCCTTGCTAGAATGATAGACAGACTGTTGTTGAGTGTACATAAGCCTATGAACTGTTACACCAGATGTTTTGTACTGGCTTTCAGCAGCTTTCATTAAGCGTGACCCAGCAGTGTACCATGGACAGGGTTTCCTAAGTGTAACAACCCGTTCTCCCAATGGTGCAAACTCATCCAATAGTGCAGATAAGGTGAGACATTCTCTGAATGTGTTTATATAGGAGGCGCAAAGTATAAATTTGAGTGTATGGAAATAGTTTGTAACTATGTTCAAAGCTCAGGTAAGGACCCAGCAAGCAATTTCGTGTTTAAAAGACGTCTAGGCTAAAACAAGGCAAAATTTGGGCTGTCAGTGAAAATTTAATAGACGTCTAAACCATAGCCCAAGAATAGACATTAGATAACAAAGAAGTGAAATGAGTGAAGGAATTAAACCAAACACCTTGTAATCACTGTTGACTTTGCTTGCATGATGGAATTTCATACATCTCAAAAGTTATTTTGGCAAAACCGACATGTAACCAAATTCAAGGTTATTTTGGCTAGAAGTGTGTTACTCATAGCCGGACTGGGGTCTATAGTTAACCTAGATGGAGAAATGACGGCTATTGCTTGCTGGGGAGGAGGCAGGAACCTGCGAACGTTCAACGAAACTTTGATCAAATAAACAATACTAAAGAAATCGGTAGTTTCACAACTTGAAGTTCTGGCCTTCCCTTGTCGTCTCTCCCTCTTTCCCCTTCCGGAGCTCCTCCGTAGGAATCGTGTCCTTCCCCTGTCGTCTCTCCTCCTTTCCCCTTCCGGAGCTCCTCTGTGGGACTCGGGTCCTTCCCCTGTCTTCTCTCATCCTTTCCCCTTCCGGAGCTCCTCTGTGGGACTCGGGTCCTTCCCCTGTCGTCTCTCCTCCTTTACCCTTCCGGAGCTCCTCTGTGGGACTCGGGTCCTTCCCCTGTCGTCTGTCCTCCTTTCCCCTTCCGGAGCTCCTCTGTGGGACTCGGGTCCTTCCCCTGTCGTCTCTCCTCCTTTCCCCTTCCGGAGCTCCTCTGTGGGACTTGGGTCCTTCCCCTGTCGTCTCTCCTCCTTTCCCCTTCCGGAGCTCCTCTGTGGGACTCGGGTCCTTCCCCTGTCTTCTCTCATCCTTTCCCCTTCCGGAGCTCCTCTGTGGGACTCGGGTCCTTCCCCTGTCGTCTCTCCTCCTTTCCCCTTCCGGAGCTCCTCTGTGGGACTCGGGTCCTTCCCCTGTCGTCTCTCCTCCTTTACCCTTCCGGAGCTCCTCTGTGGGACTCGGGTCCTTCCCCTGTCGTCTCTCCTCCTTTCCCCTTCCGGAGCTCCTCTGTGGGACTCGGGTCCTTCCCCTGTCGTCTCTCCTCCTTTCCCCTTCCGGAGCTCCTCTGTGGGACTCGGGTCCTTCCCCTGTCGTCTCTCCTCCTTTACCCTTCCGGAGCTCCTCCGTGGGACTCGGGGCTGGTGTGGCGCGCAGATGACGCTCATTAACACTCGCTCTGCTCCACCGGCTCTCTGACCCACCCTGCAAACAAGGAAAAACTAACTACTTGGTACAGGGGGAGTGATGGAAAGTAGATTGAAAATGTAATTTGTGTATGAATTGATAGATTTGGTAACCTTTAAGGCAGAATGGTGAATGGGAGAAATGTTGAGTTGTGAAAATGAAGAACACCTTGAGATCGAGTATGGGCCGTGATCTCTCTCTGTGTGTCCGCAGCATGTCTGTGATCTCTCTCTCTCTCTCTCTGTGTGTCCGCAGCATGTCGATGCTCTCGCTCCTGCGCTCTCCGCGCCTCTCCTTCCTGCAGACGCTGCTGTCTCTGCTGCTGTCGCTGCTCTCGCTCTCCTCCTCACACTGGTGCGTGGGCCAGCAGAAGGTGCCCAAGCCACTGTGCTCGCCCGCCCGCCGGCTCAAGTGCACCCCGGTGTCCGGCGTGATGGACGGCTCCTTCTCCTGGGAGACCGGCGACGACAGCTTCATCTTCCCCTCCTTCCATGCGGGGCTCTGGACCACCTGCCAGGAGAACATCTTCACCGACGCCTGGGGTGAGAGATCACTCCCTTATTTCACCCAGTGCTTCTGATTAGGGGTGCAACGGATCGCAGGTGGTCGTGATCTGTACAGATCAGCTGCCCCACGGTTCGCGAATTAACTGCTAAATTTAACCATCATTTGGACGTGTTTTGTCTTGCCAGTTTACACATTCTGATAGTGCTCGAACACTGAATGATTCCTCTTTCGTGTTTCCTTTCCCTTTGAAAGACACATGCACACAAAATTATGTCTAAATACCCGTCTAAATACCCATCTTGACAAGTATTCTCTAGATTATGTCTAAAGTGGGTTGGGAAAAAGACAGTTGAGAAAGAAACCGGATGTTTGTCAGTATATTTGGTCTGTGCATTCGGTCTTAAAGGGATAACAGCCTAATGTTCCTACTCTCGTTAATAAAACAACAAAATACAGCTTTAACAAAGATGAAACTATATTTAATTTCTACAGTGAACAAATAGTGTTATTTATTTACATTTAAGCATAATTATTCATTTTTGTACCTGATTACTACTGTTAGACTTTGTAACTTTGTTATTTAGTATCCATCTCTGCTTGTAATTTGTGTAGTGTGAACTTTATCAGTTAGGCTAGTAGTTTTTGATGTAGTATTGAAGGAACTTCAAGTGAGCTTTAAGTAATATATATAAAAAAATTAAATTCTGGTCCGAAAAATGATCCGATCCGTGGCTCAAAAACCGTGAATGATCCTAACCATGAATTTTGTGATCCGTTGCTACTTCTACTTCTGATACAGTAACTCCATCCGGGCACTTCACAAAGGGTTTGTGGCCATTACACTAAGGGTTCGTTTACACCACAACCATGTACTAAAAACAGAAAAGTTGTGTTTTTTTGCATACAAGTCAAGTCAAGTCAAGTCATCTTCATTTATATAGCGCTTTTAACAATGGATTGTTTCAAAGCAGCTTTACAGAGATAAACATATAATTTAAGGTAACAGATTGTTTTGGCATTATAGCGGTTCTTGAATAATGTTATTTCCAGCTAAAGTTAACTTTGATTGATTCACCTCCGTCGAAATGATCAGACTTTAAACGTGAACCTGTGATTAACGCTGACGGCGTTCACATGCTCATTCAGAATTGAATTTATAGTTATGTGCTTTTTAAAATATGTGCCCAGGTTTGTAATTCATACAACCCAGCCTAAACAAGCTACTTTTCTTGCCTATAAATTTTGATACAGAATTCAAACAACAACGATCTGCGAAAACGATTAAAATCGCTGTTTTCGGTCCAGGCCAGTAGTTGGCGATGTCACTCCTATAGACTGATGACATCACTGTTTTCAAACGTTCAGGCGGTTGTTGTGTAAATTAATGGCCAAAACGCATAAGAAGTGTTCAGTTTCTTGTTAACTAAACCTCGAGACCCTTGATGTGCAGCTTCAGATGATGTTCTTGAGACAGTCATGATGTTTCTGGTGTGTTTCAGTCAGGCGCTGTCGTGCGGATGAGAGATTAGTGTGAGACTGAGAGCTGAGGGATTGGTTAGAGGGGGCAGGTGAAGGGGCTGATGGGAAGGCAGAGTGAGTTATGATGTGTGTTTTTCTTTAGAATAATGATGATTGAATGATGATTCACATTAACACCAGGAACATTTAGATTTCTGAACCCAGCTAACAGGAAACATTCTCAGAAAGTTATGAACAAACGTTCCTCCAGTAATGGCAATAGAACGTTCATTTAAAGTTATCTGGTCTTTAATAATCATTTAAGGAAAAAATGTTTCCCCCCTGAAATGTTTCAGTTAGTATTTTTTAAATGTTGCTAATTGTTTCAGAACGTTCAGAGAACATTCAAAAGTAACATTGCACAATGTTTGAAGAATGATACAAAGGAACGTTCCCTTAACTTTCACAACCAAGAAAAACATTCTTCAAAACATCTAAAAAATAGGAATTTTGAAAAAATCCAAAAAGGTGTCAGTGCTCAGGCGGGGTTTAGGCTCTTCTGTGTGTTTCTGGAAAGGTTTTACTCCAGTTACAGTCAGTGTTCCAGTCAGGGGCGTCAGATAGGGGGTAATAGTGGAACTGGGTAACAGGGACCCTTGTCCTTACATGTTAGCGATCCCCCTATGAAAAGCAGGAATGGTTTGGTCTTGTAGTCCAGCGGTTAAATTCAGTTTATATGGAAAGGAGCCTCGCACTACAAAAAATGAAGCCTAAATCAGGTATCAAAAAAGAAAAGAGTGGAAAGAAAGCTGCTGGAGGGCAGACAACTTCTGACTAGTGTTTTTGGTGGAGGAAGAATGGTGAGGCTTGCGAGAGAAAAGTGTAACTGTGTAACTTATTACTTATCCCTTTACCTCAGTGAAGTAGTCTTGTCAGAAGTAGCCTACCGGTACTTTATACAAAGTAAATAATTAAATTGTGCAAATGTGACGATACCTGTCTTTCTGCACAGTTTTACTGAGTACAGAGACTTAATCAGATACACGCAGGTAGGGACGTGCACAGGGGGGTTGCTCAGGTTGCCCGGGCAACTGCCCATATGCCCTTCTCGACTCACGTTGCCCTTCCGAGGGGGAATAAATAAATCGTACAATGGATGCAGAATTTCACGTAGGCCTAGATAAAAAAAAAAATGCAAAGCCTCATTCACTTCCATTCGGGCACCGAAAGTGAGGTGCACTGAAAGCACATCAGTCGGGGAAGGGCAAACTCTGCTTACGTGGCTGCAGCGCTGCACGCGACCGGTGTAGCAGTCGATTCTGTTCCCTACCGGAATTCCTGTTCCCTTTACGCAATCATACTACAAATCATGCGTAGTTGCCCAGTTACCATACGTACCATCAGAACTGAATACGAGTAGTGATGGGGACGAGACCGCCTATGCCGAGTCCGAGTCAAGACCGAGTCTTTGAAGGGTCGAGTCCGAGTCGAGACCGAGTCCATTGGTTTTCAAATACAGTCGAGTCCGAGTCAAGGCCGAGTCTTTGAGGAAGCAAGTCCGAGTCGAGATTTTGTCCCGACATCTCAGTTTTGATATTCATGATTTAATATCACCCCAGTTAATGATCAACAGTTAAGCCTACAGACTAAGCTAGATTGGGAATTGTTTAGAGCAGTCGTCTTAACGTCTTAAAGGGATAGTTCACTTTGAAATTAATTTTTGGTATGTTTTAGCTTACCTCAAGGGCATCCAAGATGTAGGTGTCTTTGTTTCTGCAATAGTTTCAATTTTGATATTTTTAGGCCAAACTGTTCTTGTCGGTCAGTCATATAATGCAGGTGTATGGTCACCAACGGTTTGTGGTTCTGAAAGGCGAATTTGATGATGGCAGACTCGTTGCTCATCTTGCCGCCTCTCACACCAGGCAGCAACTGAAGACACTGATGGCTCTGACGGCAGTATCTTTGCATTGCACAATGGGATGTCATATTCAAATAATGCCCGTCAACATTGCATTTTATTATTATTGTTGTTATGTGTTGTGTGGTTTTTTTTATATGAACATTTTTATATGAAAAAAAAATCTCAAGGACTCGGTCTGAAAATTACGAGTCCTTCTCCTCCCACTGTGGTCCGAGTCCGAGTCAAGACCGAGTCTTTGAAGGAACAAGTCCGAGTCGAGTCCGAGAAAGCAGAAATCGGTCTCGAGACCGGTCTCGGGTCCGAGACCGGACTCGAGTACTACATCACTAAATACGAGCAAGAAGCACAACTGAATGTACGGGAAGCCAAAAAGGTTAAAAAGGATTGTATTTTTTCACGAAATCTAAGCGGTTTTTTTATTATTTTTTTTTTATTAGAAGCGAATTCTGTCAATTCAATACAGATTATTTCTTTTCCAATTTAAAAAATATATATATATATATATATATAAATAAATAAAAAAATAATAAACAACAATATGAGGAACTCTCTTTCTCATGTGTATTTTGGTGACATTTAACATATTGTTAATACATTTTGTATACTGTTTACAAAGTTGTATATCATAAACCTGTCATCTCTGACGTTTAGCAATCTTTAGAAATAATAATAAAACCTTAATATGAGGCACTGAGTTTGGACATAAACACGATCAGATAAGGCAATTTGTATGGGCAAAATTCAACTGAATATATTCAGATATAATACAAAAACTATGAACAACTGCAAGATTAATTCAATTCACAGAAATATTACTGGAGTGTGAGAACCATGTTTTTCTGTGTTATTATTAGTAGTAGTTAAGGTGATTGCGTGCTGTATTTCAGTTTTTTACTTTTTTGTGTATATATATTTTAATAAAGACCCTGTTATTCTAACAGGGGGGGTGCCCTTTTTACAGGTCAGAGCAACTGCCCCACAAAATTCCTGTGCACGTCCCTGCACGCAGATAGACGCTGCATTCAAACGGTCCACGTTTACAAGCGTTCCTGTTTGCAGCGCTGAGCACTGTAGCCAATCACAGAGAAGTCTGTTGAGCACTGTAGCCAATCACAGAGATGTCTGACCATGTGATTGTAGCGACAAACGTCTCAGGTTACGACTGTAACCACAGTTCCCTGAGAAAGGGAACGAGACGATGCGTCAACGACGCTATGGGAATGCTCCCAGCGTGAATGCGTCTGAAGCATCTATGTCTACTAGTCCAATGGAAGGAATGAACGTCACGGGCAGATGACGTCATGACCAGGAAGTATTGTTACAGACGTAACAGACCAGGAACTATGGATACAGACGTAACCTGAGACGTTCCCTTTCGAGGGAACTCGC
Source organism: Tiaroga cobitis (assembly GCA_030578255.1). Lineage (NCBI taxonomy): Eukaryota > Metazoa > Chordata > Actinopteri > Cypriniformes > Leuciscidae > Tiaroga > Tiaroga cobitis. The sequence goes on from CM060593.1 coordinate 53,575,516, forward strand.
GATGCGTCAACGACGCTTTGGGAACGAGAATACCCAAATCGCCAGACTTTCAAATGCCTGAGTGTCAGCCTGTTGTCACACTGGACCCTGGGACAGCATCCAGGTCCAAGCTGTAAAACCTCACGAATGTGAGTGGTGAGGACCAGCCCGCCACATCACAAACGTCTTGGAGAGAACTCCAGATAATAAAGCTTAGAAGCCATACTCCTAGTGGAATGAGCCCTGACCACCAAATGGTTGGCCAGAGAACTCACAAGCAAGAAGAACAGTCTCGACTATCTATTTGCTCAATAGGTTGGATTTTCTCGACAGAGAAGTCCGCTGAACATAAGTGTCCAGAAACCTGCAGCACAATAGGCCTCGGAATAATGGTAGGCACCTTAGGAACATAGTACTGTACTGGAGAAAGCCTTCTCAGCGTGAAGAACGTTCCTCGGATCCGGCTTCTGCTTTGAAGGCTTTGGCTGCTGTGTTGCATATGAGAAACTGGACGGCTGGAGCTGCTCACGCCCAGCAGCCCCAGGGGGTTGGACATCGCGAGGGAGAGATTCTCTTGTATCTTTCTCCATGATTTCCATCAAATTGAGCCAGAGGTGTCTCCCAGTGACCACAAGGGCTGCCATAGACCGCCCAATTGCTCAGACGGTCTCCTTAGTATCCCTGAGAGATAAATCTGTGGCCCTACGAAGTTCTCAAACCCCATCGGGCCAAACTCCCTCACTTCTGTCCAAATACCCCAGCAGGTCAGCCTGATATGCTTGTAGCACTGCTATTGTGTGCAAGCAGGCTCCAGCTAGACCCACTGTCGTAAATACTTTTCCCACTAGATTAAAAATAGTTTTCTTTAATGGTTTAGTGAGAGAAACCGACACCTTCAGGGACGATACTGAACCGGGAGACAGATAGCTCGCAAGCATCTGTTCTACCAGGGGTATTGCCCCATAGCCATACTCTCTTAACCCCCTCATATCTGAATATAAATGAACTTGGGGGCTAAAAGACAAGATGGGTAAGGATTTTTCCATGATCTAGACAGCTCGCTGTGCAGATCGGGAAAAAATGGAAGGCCCCGTGATGGAGGTGAAAAAAAAAATAGATGGAAGGAAACTCGTTTTTGATTTTTAGGACGAGCGCCCCCTTATTTCTGCTGGCCATTAAATATTTAATTTATCTACACAGCCTCAGTAAACACCTCCACCAGCATTTTATATACATATATATATATATATATATATATATATATATATACATATATATATTCTTTTTATATATATATTTATTCTATATATAATATATAAACTATTATATATAAATAAGTCCGATAAGACGGACTTATCTTCAATGGCACCATTTATTTTCAAGTATTACAGCTGTATCTTAATGGCATCTTTTTATGAATGAAAGCCAGTATCACTAATATTATAGCTACCGATGTCTCGATGAAAATGATTTCCCCCAAAATTTTAAACGTTAGGCTTAAAAAAATATAAAAACTTTTAAATGAACTTAAAACAATCCTAATTAAACCCATAATAAATGTCATATTTACCTGTACCATACAGAAATTGAATAAGGTTATAAAACAGTCCGCACTGCATAAATGATAAATTAAATATAGATTAATCCTTATCAAAGCTACAAGCGTTCTTTAGTCAAGTGCAGTTAGTAATTTTCTCTGTTCCCTCTGTTCTTTAGGTTAACTTTACTGACATAATTAATGGTTCCTGTCACTTTAAGATCTGCCGCTGCTGAAAGGATCTCACGCATCTCATTCTCTCACTACTATTTACTTCCGCTTAAGATTGTATTTAACTCAAGACGGTTCTTGTGAGGATACTCGACAAAACGGACATTCTGGGATAAATGTGTGTTATTGTTCGCTCGAGCGCGAAAGAGAACTCGATACTGGCGCGCGTCTTTCTGTGCGTCGTGTGTGTGTGTATGTCAGGAGGACATTCACTGAAAGTGCGTTCTCTTGTCTTGTCGCGCAGGAATCAATGGTTCAAAGCATTTGCGTGAATAAGAGCGTGATCATAACCCTAGCTAAAGGATGACAGAAAGAAAGAACGGATGGATGCTGCGTTAATTGCGTTAAATATTTTAAAACGTTAAAGCTGGACAAAAATGAATTGCATGCGTTGACAGCACTTGTCATACATTGCTGACAGAAAATACTGCGGTTTACTTTGAAGTGGACTCGTTTTCATGGTAAGTTAGGCCTACACAGAATGTTTGTTTAGTAAGCTACACAGAATGTTCTACATTTAATATTTAGCTAACAGTCTGAAGTTACCCATTATCCTGACCTGAGCTAATTTCCTGAATCAAACTCACATATCCTTTCTTTCTTTTCATCCATGATAACATTAGTCACGTATTGTTGTTTCTGGCGTTTCATCACTGACTGTGTCGCAATCTATTTTTTACAGTCTGTGGCCGCAATCGCTATAACTGCTCATTAGAACTTTCAGTGAGCTATTTTACACAGGCTCGGTCCTGCTCCTCCGTGGACGGCGTGCGGTTAAAAATCACAACAAACACAACCCCTGTCCGCATAGGAAATTACACCCGTGGGTAAGACATCATCCCCGGGCTTTAAGAACTTGCGCT
>CM060593.1:53588125-53593125 GCA_030578255.1 Tiaroga cobitis
GTTCCCCCCGCAGCCACCGTCGCTCTCGCCTCTGTCTCCGTACTTCAGTGCTCCGCTGCCGCCCCCTCCGGCCTGCCCCGCCCCTCGCTCACCATGCCCCGCCCCTCGCTCGCCATGCCACGCCCCTCTCTCGGCACTTTCACTTGGCCCCGCCCATATGTTGTCATGCCCCACCCAGCACAGCCCTGCCCCTCGCTCACCATTCCACGCCCCTCTCTCACAACTGTCACTTGGCCCCGCCCATATCTTAGCCAGCCCCGCCCCTCTCTCCCCATCGCTCTCTCTTCTGTCTCCTCTGAGTTTTGTGTCTCAGTGTTCGGGGGAGTTCAGCCCGCTCTGATCTGTTCATCTGTACCGTGATTCTGTTTTTGTCTATTAAAGTACTTCCAGTTTCAACTCCCAAACTTTTAATGAAAAACTAAACACCAACTCTTCATGAAAATATAAATGTATTTCATTGTTTTGTTTTTTTGTTGTGATGTAGTTTTGCCCTTTGAAATATTCACACTGTCATTGAGGAAGAAATTCAACTTCATTCTGTAAATAAACAATAAACTGTGTGCTTTATTGATATTTGCTGTTAATATTTTAATTATTACTAGACTCTAAAGTTGCTTTCATCAGAAAACATCAACAGAAATACATTATTCCATGGAAAACAAAGTGACAGAATTATCTTGAAAATTTGTTTTGGAGATTTTTCCATTTGGGGGACATTTTCAATTGACTCCAGTTTTAAAGGATCGGATTTATTAAAGATTCCCAACCATTAAAAGTTGTTCAAACATGCCAACATGTCTATATATCATGGGTCTTATTAATTGTGATAAAGTGATTTATTGTACAAAATCAAATAAAAAAGCCATTTTTAATTCAAATCAGTTATTTCATGTTGTGATGGGAATTACATTTTGCAGTGGCCAACAATTAAATGCTTAAATTGACAAAATCCAATGTGACTAAAGCCTGGATCAGATCTTTAGTTCAGGACACATGATAAATGTTTTAACATGGAAACAAACAGCTTGCAGAAGTTTTTTGAGGTAATCTAAAGAATCACCCATGTGTTTATGGGGCTTGATGTGAGAAATGATGAGTGATTTAGACTCTGTATGTCTTTAAGATTACATTAATCTATATAATCATATGCTGATCTGCAGATGCTTGAAACACTCGAGCGCAGCCTGAGACCAAAGGATAAAAACAACACCAGCGTTTAAAGATCTGCTGATGGAGAGTGTGTGTGTTTGTCATGTAGTCTTTGAGTGTGTGTGTGTGTGTTATTCTTCACGCAGTTTTCTTGCGCAGGATGAAGTAGGTGACGCAGGAGAGGAAGGTGAGGCAGACGGAGATCCAGGCCAGGACGAAGGAGGTTCCGTACCAGCCGTTCTTTTCGTCCTTATGGAAGATCTCCGTGTAGATGGAGGCCGCTATCATGATGCACAGAACTGAAGAACACAAGCAGTGAGTGAGTGTGTGTGTGTGTGTGTGTGTGTGTGTGTGTGTGTGTGTGTGTGTGTGTGTGTGTGTGTGTGTGAGAGTGTAGATGGAGGCCGCTATCATGATGCACAGAACTGAAGAACACAAGCAGTGAGTGAGTGAGTGAGTGTGTGTGTGTGTGTGAGTGTAGATGGAGGCCGCTATCATGATGCACAGAACTGAAGAACACAAGCAGTGAGTGAGTGTGTGTGTGTGTGTGTGTGTGTGTGAGTGTAGATGGAGGCCGCTATCATGATGCACATAACTGAAGAACACAAGCAGTGAGTGAGTGTGAGTGTGAGTGTGTGTGAGTGTGAGTGTGAGTGTGAGTGTGTATACTGTGCATCTAGAAAGTATTCACAGTGCTTCACTTTTTCTACATTTTGTTATGTTACAGCCTTATTCCAAAATGGATTAAATCCATTATTTCCCTCAAAATTCTACAAACAATACCCCATAATGACAATGTGAAAGAAGTTTGTTTTAAATCTTTGCAAATTTATTAAAAATAAAAAATCACATGTACATAAGTATTCACAGCCTTTGCCATGACACACTAAATTGAGCTCAGGTTCATCCAGTTTCCACCGATCTGAGATGTTTCTACGACTGGATTGGAGTCCACCTGGGGTAAATTCAGTTGATTGGACATGATTTGTAAAGACACACACATGTCTATATAAGGTCCCGCTGTTAACAGTGCATGTCAGAGCACAAACCAAGCCATGAAGTCCAAGGCATTGTCTGAGGACCTCCGAGACAGGATTGTATCGAGGCACAGATCTGGGGAAGGGTGCAGAAACATCTCTGCAGCATTGAAGGTCCCAACGAGCACAGTGGCCTCCATCATCCATAAACGGAAGAAGTGTGGAACCACCAGGACTCTTCCTAGAGCTGAGCGATCGGGGGAGAAGGTCCTCAGTCAGGGAGAAGACAGAGAACCCGGTGGTCACTCTGACAGAGCTCCAGTGTTTCTCTGTGGAGAGAGGAGAACCTTCCAGATGAACAACTATCTCTGCAGCTTACCACCAATCAGGCCTGAGAACCTTCCAGAAGAACAACCATCTCTGCAGCTCTGCTGGGAGACTCGTCAGGATCAAGGAAAAGATGAGGAACTGGGAGACTCGTCAGGATCGAAAGATGAGGAACCGGGAGACTAGTCAGGATCGAGGGAAAGATGAGGAACTGGGAGACTCATCAGGATCGAGGGAAAGATGAGGAACCGGGAGACTACTCAGGATCGAGGGAAAGATGAGGAACTGGGAGACTCGTCAGGATCGAAAGATGAGGAACCGGGAGACTACTCAGGATCGAGGGAAAGATGAGGAACTGGGAGACTAGCCAGGATCGAGGGAAAGATGAGGAACTGGGAGACTCATCAGGATCGAAAGATGATGAACTGGGAGACTCATCAGGATCGAGGGAAAGATGAGGAACTGGGAGACTAGCCAGGATCGAGGGAAAGATGAGGAATGGGAGACTAGTCAGGATCGAGGGAAATATGAGGAATGGGAGACTAGTCAGGATCGAGGGAAATATGAGGAACTGGGAGACTCGTCAGGATCGAGGGAAAGATGAGGAACTGGGAGACTCGTCAGGATCGAAAGATGAGGAACTGGGAGACTCATCAGGATCGAGGGAAAGATGAGGAACTGGGAGACTAGCCAGGATCGAGGGAAAGATGAGGAATGGGAGACTAGCCAGGATCGAGGGAAAGATGAGGAATGGGAGACTAGTCAGGATCGAGGGAAATATGAGGAATGGGAGACTAGTCAAGATCGAGGGAAAGATGAGGAATGGGAGACTAGTCAGGATCGAGGGAAATATGAGGAATGGGAGACTAGTCAGGATCGAGGGAAATATGAGGAATGGGAGACTAGTCAGGATTGAGGGAAATATGAGGAATGGGAGACTAGTCAGGATCGAGGGAAATATGAGGAATGGGAGACTAGTCAGGATCGAGGGAAATATGAGGAACTGGGAGACTCGTCAGGATCGAGGGAAAGATGAGGAACTGGGAGACTCGTCAGGATCGAAAGATGAGGAACTGGGAGACTCGTCAGGATCGAAAGATGAGGAACTGGGAGACTCATCAGGATCGAGGGAAAGATGAGGAACTGGGAGACTCATCAGGATCGAGGGAAAGATGAGGAACTGGGAGACTCGTCAGGATCGAAAGATGAGGAACTGGGAGACTCATCAGGATCGAGGGAAAGATGAGGAACTGGGAGACTCGTCAGGATCGAGGGAAAGATGAGGAACTGGGAGACTCATCAGGATCGAGGGAAAGATGAGGAACTGGGAGACTAGCCAGGATCGAGGGAAAGATGAGGAATGGGAGACTAGCCAGGATCGAGGGAAAGATGAGGAATGGGAGACTAGTCAGGATCGAGGGAAATATGAGGAATGGGAGACTAGTCAGGATCGAGGGAAATATGAGGAATGGGAGACTAGTCAGGATTGAGGGAAATATGAGGAATGGGAGACTAGTCAGGATCGAGGGAAATATGAGGAATGGGAGACTAGTCAGGATCGAGGGAAATATGAGGAACTGGGAGACTCGTCAGGATCGAGGGAAAGATGAGGAACTGGGAGACTCGTCAGGATCGAAAGATGAGGAACTGGGAGACTCGTCAGGATCGAAAGATGAGGAACTGGGAGACTCATCAGGATCGAGGGAAAGATGAGGAACTGGGAGACTAGCCAGGATCGAGGGAAAGATGAGGAACTGGGAGACTCGTCAGGATCGAGGGAAAGATGAATGTACAGAGATTTCCTTGATGAAAACCTGCTCCAGAGCTCTTGACCTCAGACTGGGGCGATGGTTCATCTTCCAATAGGACAACGACCCTAAACACTCAGCCAAGATAACAAACGAGTGTCTATGGGACAACTCTGTGAATGTCCTTGAGTGGCCCAGCAGAGCCCTGAGCATCTCTGGAGAGATCTGAAAATGGCTCTGCATCGACACTCCCCATCCAACCTGATGGAGCTTGAGAGGTTCTGCCAAGAAGAATGGCAGAAACTGCCCAAACATAGGTGTGCCAAGCTTGCAGCATCACACTCAAAGAGACCTGAGGCTGCAATTGGTGCCAAAGGTGCTTCAACAAAGTATTGAGCAAATGTTGTGGATACTTATGTACATGTGATATTTTCGTTTTTATTTTTAATAAATTTGCAAAGATTTCAAACAAGTTTCTTCCACATTGTCATTATGGGGTATTGTTTGTAGAATTTTGCAGAAAATAATGAATTTAACCCATTTGGGAATAAGGCTGTAACATAACAAAATATGGACAAAGTGAAGCACTGTGAATACTTTCTGGATGCACTGTAGATGGAGGCCGCGATCATGATGCACAGAACTGAGGAACAGAAGCAGTGTGTGTGAGTGTGTGTGTTTGTGTGTGTGTGTGTGTGTGTGTGTGAGAGAGAGTGTGTGTGTGTGTGTGTGTGTGTGTGTGTGTGTGTGTGTGTGTGTGTGTGTGTGTGTGTGTGTGTGTGTGTGTGTGTGTGTGTGT
>CM060593.1:53603125-53653125 GCA_030578255.1 Tiaroga cobitis
GGTATGGTGGGCAGAGAGGAATTGGTGGGCCACCGGGGTATGGTGGGCAGAGAGGGATTGGCCGGCCACCGGGGTATGGTGGGCAGAGAGGGATTGGCCGGCCACCGGGGTATGGTGGGTAGAGAGGGATTGGCCGATCACCGGAGTATGGAGGGCAGAGAGGGATTGGCCGGCCACCGGGGTATGGTGGGCAGAGAGGGATTGGCCGGCCACCGGGGTATGGTGGGCAGAGAGGGATTGGCCGGCCACCGGGGTATGGTGGGCAGAGAGGGATTGGTGGGCCACCAGGGTATGGTGGGCAGAAAGGGATTGGCCGGCCACCGGGGTATGGTGGGCAGAGAGGGATTGGCGGGCCACCGGGGTATGGAGGGCAGAGAGGGATTGGCCGGCCACCGGGGTATGGTGGGCAGAGAGGGATTGGCCGGCCACCGGGGTATGGTGGGCAGAGAGGGATTGGCAGGCCAATGGGGTATGGAGGGCCGAGAGGGATTGGTGGGCCACTGGGGTATGGTGGGCAGAGAGGGATTGGCAGGCCAATGGGGTATGGTGGGCAGAGAGGGATTGGCGGGCCACCGAGGTATGGAGGGCAGAGAGGGATTGGCGGGCCAATGGGGTATGGTGAGCAGAGAGGGATTGGCGGGCCATTGGGGTATGGAGGGCAGAGAGGGATTGGCGGGCCACCGGGGTATGGTGGGCAGAGAGGGATTGGCGGGCCAATGGGGTATGGTGGGCAGAGAGGGATTGGCGGACCACCGGAGTATGGAGGGCAGAGAGGGATTGGCGGGCCACCGGGGTATGGTGGGCAGAGAGGCATTGGCCGGCCACCGGGGTATGGTGGGCAGAGAGGAATTGGTGGGCCACCGGGTTAAGCCATCCCAGACGCCAAGCATGGGATGGTACACTGGCTTTGAGCCAAAATTGGAGAGGCCGCATTTGCAGTAGGTGCTGTTGCCATTTGACCTTGATCTGCGACTGGGGCAAAACCAGCCAGTTGTGGACTCCATGGACTCCATGTTGTGTGTGTTAAACAAGTGCAGTGCTGTGGAAAAGAATTTCCCCCTGGGGACAGTAGAGTTAATCAATCAATGGAGCGGAGGAGTTTTGCCTGGAAGCTCTGGAGGACCGCCATCGTATTAAGAGCAGATCCGGCTTGGCCAGTTATTGGACAATAACAATTATGATAACTATAACAACAACTTAATGATAACTATATTGACGTCCACACCAGTGAACAATAACTATATTAGTGTCCTGTCAGTGAACGATAACTGTAATTACTATAATGATAACTATAACAATAACTTAATGATAACTGTATTACATCCACACCAGTGAATCAAATTTTATAAAGATAACTATATAACCACACCAGTGTTCTGTTTATTCTAAACATGCTGAAAGACATGCTGTCATCTGCCGCTTTAAACGCTTGATCTCTTTACAGCAGGATTCATTCTGATTGGCTTTAAATGTTTTAATCGTTCATCAGCTGTAAAATAAATCGCTCTGAAAATGATTCCAGTGATATCATTCCTCTGTGTCCTTGTAGTTGTGGTGTTTCGCTATTAGAGTTAGAGAGATTATTACAACTTGATTGTTATAGTTATTGTTCTTGGAGTGAACAGGCTTGTAAATAGAGCATTGAAACATCAAGAAGAAAAAAAAGAAAAAGATTTGCCAACGATATCACAAAACCCTGTGTGTGTGGTTTGGCATTTTGTGGAACCAAGTAAATAGTGTATTTTTCTGATAGAACTAATCTTTTTTTTTTGACCCACCACTAACCCATGCCAGTTAAATTTCAGTGATTAAATGTTTGCTTTGTCATGTCTGTAGTTGTCACGAAACTGCTCTGAGACAGGCAAGGAAAGATCCAAACGCAGCTTTATTTGTGGGCAATCCAAAGGCGTAATCCAAAGTACAGGCAATGGGTCAAAACACAGGTAGGCAGTCCAAACAAAGAATCAAACAAACAAACAAACAAAACAGGGAGGGACCAGAGGCAAAAGAGTAATCCAGGAAACAGGGCAAGAAATCCAAAAACCAAAATACATGAAACCAGGTAAACGCTCAGAGATGCAGTGGGACACAAATAAAGCTGCGCAATGAGTGAGTGAATGAACATGGAATAAATAGACAGGGACTAACAGGGTGATGAGAAACAGGTGAATGCAATCAGAGACCAACCAGGTGATGAGAGTCATTCGCCATGAACTTACGGTCTGAAACCTTCACACAAGGTACGTCCCAATTCATATAGTTATGCAATATTCTATGCTGGTTTGTAGTATAAATAGTGTGATTAGTGTGTTCAGACTGAAAATCCCAACAAGAAAAGGTGCACTTCTAATACCCGGATAATGCACTTAATTAACCGGGAAAAAGAAGTGTGCTCGACTGTCACAGTTTTAATTACATAGTCAAAGGAAAGTGCTATCAGACTCTGATGCTGGATGAGGAAATCACCTAATAAACCTTATACACTAGATGGTTGAGTACACAGCATTGAGTGCATAGTCTATACTGTAGTAGTGTATATAGTATGTTACTTGTGACAGAAATTGAGCGTCAGCGTCAGTTCTGGCAGGCCAGGTAGTCAAGATGCTGCTAACGCTATCGGCCGACTATACGGTCTCATCAGCGATCGCTCAGCTGAGCTTTATCAGCGCATCTGCTGTTCATCTCCCCTCGCTGCTAATGTCTACGCTCAAATCAGGGCGCCCTATTTAAGCAGATTCAGTTCGCTGCTAACTATGGCGGCGCCCTGTTCGGCTGCGGCTTCTTCGGCTCCGGTCAGCATTGCAAACCTTATGCTACATTCGACAGATAAAACTGCGATTCTCGTACCTACAACACAGCGACATGGTATAGAAACAGTGTACACCCGTGAGACTATAATTAATCTTAGGAACTTAGGGCTTCATGACTTTCTCTGCACGGAGACGCGGACCGCACTCGCCAGCCTCGGACTGCTATGTCAAGCGGACCGAGCGACCAGTGGAACAGCGGTCTCTCCTACAACCAGAGGCCGCCCATGGAGACATCGGAGACGGTGCGACAGGAAGCAGAAGCGCGGCTGCCGCGGAGGACTAACAGCTAAGCTAAAAGCTAACCCGTACAGATCGCCGCTTCCCTCACTGCTGCTCGCCAACATACGCTCCCTGGAAAATAAAATGGATTACCTTAAGCTGGAATTACATTCAAAGCTGGAAATAGGAAACTGTTGTGCCATTGTACTCACTGAAACATGGCTCAGTGCATCGGTCCCAGATAGCGCAGTTAGCCTGGACGGGCTAACAACATTCAGAGCCGACAGAAGCAGCGCTCTCACAGGTAAAAGCAGAGGGGGGGGGGGGGGGCGTTTGCATCTATATGAAGAACAGCTGGTGTAACAACGCTTCCTGGGTTTCCAGTCACTGCTCTGCAGACATTGAACTCCTGACTGTGAGATGCCGACCTTTTTATCTGCCACGCGAATTCACCAGCGTAACCATTGTTGCTGTTTACATCCCACCTAGCGCCAATATGAAGCTAGCCCTTAGTGTTCTCTACCATAACATCACGGACATGCAAGCCACACAGCCGGAAGGCGTTTTCATTGTTGCTGGGGATTTCAACCAGGCCAACATGAAGACTGTGCTTCCAAACTTTTACCAACATGTGGACTTTGCTACAAGAGGGGAGAACATGCTGGATCTTGTTTACACTAATATAAAGAAGGCATACAGAGCAGCCCCCCGCCCCCACTTGGGCTCCTCAGACCACCTCTCTGTCATGCTAATTCCTGCATACCAGCCTCGGCTCATCAGAGAAAAACCTGCAGTGAAGAAGGTGCGGGTATGGCCTGAGGGAGCGATGTCTGCACTGCAGGACTGTTTTGAGTGCACCGAATGGAGCATCTTCAAGGAGACTGCAACAGACAACCAGCGCACCAATGTGGAGGAGTACGCTGCTACGGTGTCTGACTACATCAGTTGGTGCATGGAGAATGAGACAGCAACAAAAACAATAGTCACTCGGGCAAACCAGAAACCTTGGATGACCAAGGAGGTGCGAGCGAAGCTGAGAGAACGGAATGCCGCATTCAAATCTGGTGATGCTGAGGCTCTCAGGTCTAAAAGGGCTAACCTGAACCGGGCCATCAGAGACACCAAGCGAGCCCACAGCCGGAAAATCCAAGGTCTCTTCTTAGACTCCAACGACACGAAGAAACTGTGGCAGGGCATCCAGTCTGTCACAGACTTCAAACCCACACCTTCATCCTGCCAGAACGACATCGACTTCCTCAATGAGCTCAACAACTTCTTTGGGAGATTTGAGGAGCTGAATTCTAACCCGGTGAGGAAAGTGACACCACACCCCGACGAACAAGCGCTCAGACTAGAAACATCAGCAGTGCGGATAGTTCTGAGGAAGGTCAACGCACGGAAAGCTGCAGGTCCTGACAACATTCCAGGTCGGCTGATTAAAGAATGCTCGGACCAGTTGACCCACGTGCTCACGGACATCTTCAACACGTCCCTGGACCAGGCCATCGTCCCACGGTGTTTCAAGTCTGCCATTGTCGTTCCAGTTCCAAAGACAACCACCATCACGTGTCTTAACGACTACCGTCCCGTCGCACTCACATCTTCCATCATGAAGTGCTTCGAAAAACTTGTCAAGGACCACATTATCTCAACGCTCCCCCCATCACATGACCAGTTCCAGTTTGCATACCAGCCCAAGCGCGGCGCAGAGGATGCAGTCTCCACTGCTCTCCACCTGAGCCTGGAGCACCTGGAGAAGAAGAACACCTACGTGCGGATGCTGTTCTTGGACTTCAGCTCAGCATTCAACACGATCATACCCCAAGATCTGGTAGGCAAACTAAGCCCCTTAGGAATAAATACTCCCCTCCGTAACTGGCTGCTGGACTTCCTTACTGGCAGAACCCAGACTGTCAGAGTGGGGAACAACACTTCCAACGTCATCACACTGAACACCGGCACCCCCCAAGGCTGTGTCCTAAGTCCACTCCTGTTCACTTTGATGACGCACGACTGTCGCCCACACCACAGGTCCAACCACATCCTGAAGTACGCGGACGACACCACAGTAGTGAGCCTCATCCAGGACTATAACGAGGTGGCTTACAGGGAGGAGGTGCAGCATCTGGTGGACTGGTGCAGAGGGAACAACCTGATCCTGAATGTAAAAAAGACTAAGGAGATTATCGTCGACTTCAGGAAATCCAGACCTGCCCACACTCCCATCTTCATTAACGACTCAGCTGTGGAGGTCGTCAGCAGCACCAAGTTCCTGGGGGTGCATATCACTGAGAACCTCAGCTGGTCAGTCCACATCTCCTCACTGGTGAAGAAGGGCCAGCAGCGCCTGCATTTCCTGCGTCGGATGAAGAGAGCATCCCTCCCGCCCCCCATCCTTCAGACCTTCTACAGAGGGACCATCGAGAGCCTGCTGACCAGTTACATCTCCATCTGGTCTGGGAGCTGCAAGGCCTCTGACTGGAAGTCTCTGCAGAGGGTGGTGAGGACGGGGGAGAAGATCACGGGGACGAAGCTCCCCTGCATAAAGAACATCGCGGAAAGGCGCTGCCTATCCCGGGCTCACCGGATCCTCTCTGATCCTACCCATCCCAACTATGGAATGTTTTCCCACCTGGCGTCCGGCAGAAGGTTCCGCAGCATCTTCTGCAGAACGACTAGATTTCTGAACAGTTTCTTTCCCCTGGCCATCAGACTGCTTAATACTACTCCCCATATGGATAAGCACCTCAGCTTAGCCTAAATTGTGTCTCCAACTTAATGTCTCTTTTTGCTAAACTCAGTGCAATTTTTATTGATTACTCTTTTTGTAATAACTCAGTGCAAAAATGTGTATATATATGCTCTATATGCTCTTACCCTGTATATAGCTAGCTCTTAGTTATAGGAAGTATATTTATTTTTATTGTGTAGGAATAAGGTTTTAGCTTTGTTATACTGGCAGCCAAGTAATCGACATTTCGTTGTCAAATTTCACTGTGTGTTTTTTGTACAATGACAATAAAGGAAGTCTAAGTCTAAGTCTCTAAGTCTAACTGCTCGCTGCTCACTCTCTGAAACCCACCTCCTCCTTTTCGTGTATAACGTGGCATTTGCTTCTTCAAATTTATTCAATACAATTTCCTAATCATTTATTGTCATGTGAGTTCTTGACTTAATGGACCTGACAGAAATACAGAGACGTCACTGACTGAGAATGTAACAGAGCTGCTGCTCTCTAGTTGCCGCACTCGTGTACTGTGCACACACACACACACACACACACACACAGCTGATCGCAGGAAAAGTGAGATTCTGCACATTTATTTTATGTCAGTTTGAAGTGAATGTGATGTGTTGAGGATAATTGGAGTCCTTCAATCTGGCAAGTTTGGGACATTTTCTTGTTAACACTTTAATTCAAGACAGATCCACATCTAATCTTGTTCTCTCTCCCCCACAGAGAACAGCATGATCTTCGCTGACCGGCACATGAAGACGTGTTCCATGTGCCCAAGTCCCTTCCATCACAGATTTGATGACTCCTGACCTTTGACCTCTCACCACCATCCAAGCTCGACATCTGATGAAATGCACTCGACTGAGACGGGTTTGTGAAAATTTCTTTAATGTTTTAATTGTATACAACAAAGCAAGAAAATGAAATATTCAGGATGGAATTGTAACAGATGGTGTTTATGCAGAATTCAGAACTGAAAAGTTTATAAAATGAAGATTAATGCAATAAAAAATGAAATGTGTAAATAGGTTGAGTAGGTTGAGTTTGAACATGTTCATGCGAAGCTAACAGGGAACGTTCTCAGAACTGTAACGAACGTTCTGGCAATGTTCTCTCAAAGTTGTGAACAAACGTTTATCTTGTAACATTAATAGAACGTACATTTAAAGTTAACTGGTCTTTAATAATGTTCTAAAAAAGTTAGAACAAAAACATTATCTATACATTGTTCATGGAATGTTTTTCTGAAACATTTTAGTTGGTTGTTCCTCTAACGTTTTTTTAAATGTTGCTACTCGTTTCAGATCGTTTGAAAACATTCAAAAAAGTAACGTTAAACGGGTCATATAATGCCATTTTTTTACAAGTTAATATGAATCTTTAGGGTCTAAATGAAAACTTTGAAATTTAATTTTATTAAAAATTCTCATTGTAAGTATTGTAAGAAAACACAAATATTACCTGGTCAAAAACAGCTCTGTTTTCAGCACGCTGTTTCAGTGCATGTGCCTTTAAATGATAATGAGCTTAGCTCACTCCGCCCCGCTGTTCTGTGGGGCGTTTTGACACAACGCACGTGGAGTGTTGCCTTGACAACAGTTTAGAGTATATTTTGGAGAAAGAATGGCAGCGGGAGTCTCTGAGGACACATCTGTGCAACCGTATCAATTTGTTCGATTTTTATCATTATATGATGGTTGTGTACAGGCACTGCCAACACACATTTCAGTACAATCAACTTGAAAAAGTGCATGTATCATTATATGACCCCTTTAAAACAATGTTTGCAAAATGATCAAATGGAATGTCCACATAACCAAGAAAAAACATTAAACACAGGTGTGTATTCTGGATACACACACACACACACACACACAGGTGTGGTTGTCGACCTGCGAGTAGCGAGTAGCCAGGCGAGTTCAGACTTTTATAGAGAAAGGAGCTGCACACCAGCGCCACCAACTGCCAGACAGAGAGAGAGAGAGAGAGAGAGAGAGAGAGAGAGAGAGAGAGAGAGAGAGAGAGAGCGAGAGCGAGAGACAGTTATATCTGCTGCGCTGCGTGAGGAACATGAGCATGAGGAAGCAGGACCGACGGCTGATTGGTCAGGAGCACGTATGTAGGAGCTGCACGAGACTGTGAGATGTGTCTGCTGAAGACCACACTGCACACCAGCGCCAACATCTGGGGATGAGCGGGAACACATGCAGACAAACACACACAGATCAGCGTGCAGTACTGGACACGGTTCCAGTGTGTGTGGATGTGAGCGCATGTACACTACAGTGTGCGTTCAGATGGACTCACCATGATTCCTGCCGTCCCTAGAAACACTCCCAACACCATTGGGGCGCTCGAGTTGAACATGTCCTGGATCACACTGGGACAGCTCTAACACACACACACACACACACACACACAAAAACAAGATGAGCGTCTGCTTCGTTCCTCAAACATCACACATGCAGAAATAAAATTAAAAACCCCTTGACACCATGGATAATAACTATAAAGATATAGTTTTAAAAATCTTTCTAAATGTAAATGATACGCTGGTGTGAACACTAATATAGTTATCGTTATAGTTATCGTCCGCTGGTGTGAACACTAATATAGTTATCGTTATAGTTATCGTCCGCTGGTGTGAACACTAATATAGTTATCGTTATAGTTATCGTCCGCTGGTGAGAACACTAATATAGTTATCGTTATAGTTATCGTCTGCTGGTGAGAACACTAATATAGTTATCGTTATAGTTATCGTCTGCTGGTGTGAACACTAATATAGTTATCGTTATAGTTATCGTCCGCTGGTGTGAACACTAATATAGTTATCGTTATAGTTATCGTCCGCTGGTGTGAACACTAATATAGTTATCGTTATAGTTATCGTCCGCTGGTGTGAACACTAATATAGTTATCGTTATAGTTATCGTCTGCTGGTGTGAACACTAATATAGTTATCGTTATAGTTATCGTCTGCTGGTGTGAACACTAATATAGTTATAGTTATAGTTATCGTCTGCTGGTGTGAACACTAATATAGTTATCGTTATAGTTATCGTCTGCTGGTGTGAACACTAATATAGTTATAGTTATAGTTATCGTCTGCTGGTGTGAACACTAATATAGTTATAGTTATCGTCTGCTGGTGTGAACACTAATATAGTTATCGTTATAGTTATCGTCTGCTGGTGAGAACACTAATATAGTTATCGTTATAGTTATCGTCTGCTGGTGTGAACACTAATATAGTTATCGTTATAGTTATCGTCCGCTGGTGTGAACACTAATATAGTTATCGTTATAGTTATCGTCTGCTGGTGTGAACACTAATATAGTTATCGTTATTGTTATCGTCTGCTGGTGTGAACACTAATATAGTTATCGTTATAGTTATCGTCTGCTGGTGTGAACACTAATATAGTTATCGTTATAGTTATCGTCCGCTGGTGTGAACACTAATATAGTTATCGTCCGCTGGTGTGAACACTAATATAGTTATCGTCCGCTGGTGTGAACACTAATATAGTTATCGTCCGCTGGTGTGAACACTAATATAGTTATCGTTATAGTTATCGTCTCCTGGTGTGAACACTAATATAGTTATCGTTATAGTTATCGTCTGCTGGTGTGAACACTAATATAGTTATCGTTATAGTTATCGTCCGCTGGTGTGAACACTAATATAGTTATAGTTATAGTTTTCGTCCGCTGGTGTGAACACTAATATAGTTATCGTTATTGTTATAGTTTGCTGGTGTGAACACTATAGTTATCGTTATAGTTATCTCTATGGTTGTAGTTTTTGGTGTGAACGGGTTAACAGTCAAACTTGGTCTGAAGTCAAACAGAAAGTGACTCACGGGAAATGTGAGCTGTTTCAGGATGTTGCCCTCTGGACAGGTGTCACGCACCAACACTTCAATTGGTCCACCAATGCCACAGCAATCGAACTGCACACAGACACACACGAATGTTAGATGTTACCCACATCATGAGCCCTAACCCAATGTCCTCATAATGACGTGTGTATTCAGGGTTCAGGCCCCTTCATTATGTTTTCTGTGAGGGATACATGTTTAAAAAAGAGGTTCAAAAATTGGATTACATCGGTATAGTAACAATGTGTGTGTGTGTGTGTGTGTGCGTGTGTGTGCACGTGTGTGTGTGTGTGTGCGTGTGTGTGTGTGTGTGTGTGTGTGCGTGTGTGTGTGTGTGCATGTGTATGTGTGTATGTGTGTGTGTGTGTGTGTGTGTGTGTGTCTTACAGTGTTGTGGAATAGTTTGAGGGTCATGGCTTGACCAGGACTCCTGGTGTTCAGATACTGAGCGTAGATCGTGGCGTAGAAATTTGCCAACTCTTTGGACACCTACAACACAACAAACACACAACTGCCTTCAGGTCTGCACTGTTATACAGACATGTGCTCATGCTCTGTGTGTGTGTGTGTGTGTGTGTGTGTGTGTGTGTGTGTGTGTGTGTGTGTGTGTGTGTGTGTGTTTACCTTTCCACTCATCATGAAGGCCATCACACCTGCTGAAATCTCGATGATGATCAGGAAGGACAGCAGGCCAGAAAACTGAACATCAGAAAAACAGAAGCACAGTTCATCCACAACAGACACACAATATTGTCATTTTATTTCTCAGATACACACAGAAGAAAAGAAATAAAGAGCCATGACTCTCTCAGCTTCTCTAGACAGCGACTGCATTGAGTTGCATAGCAGGGTTTGCATTCTACTATTCCAACACACACGCTTCTGTAGAGTTCATCTCGAGCTATCTCTACACACACGCTTCTGTAGAGTTCATCTCGAGCTATCTCTACACACACGCTTCTGTAGAGTTCACCTCGAGCTATCTCTACACACACACTTCTGTAGAGTTCACCTCGAGCTATCTCTACACACACACTTCTGTAGAGTTCACCTCGAGCTATCTCTACACACACACTTCTGTAGAGTTCATCTCGAGCTATCTCTACACACACGCTTCTGTAGAGTTCACCTCGAGCTATCTCTACACACACACTTCTGTAGAGTTCATCTCGAGCTATCTCTACACACACGCTTCTGTAGAGTTCACCTCGAGCTATCTCTACACACACGCTTCTGTAGAGTTCACCTCGAGCTATCTCTACACACACACTTCTGTAGAGTTCATCTCGAGCTATCTCTACACACACACTTCTGTAGAGTTCATCTCGAGCTATCTCTACACACACACTTCTGTAGAGTTCATCTCGAGCTATCTCTACACACACACTTCTGTAGAGTTCACCTCGAGCTATCTCTACACACACGCTTCTGTAGAGTTCACCTCGAGCTATCTCTACACACACACTTCTGTAGAGTTCACCTCGAGCTATCTCTACACACACACTTCTGTAGAGTTCATCTCGAGCTATCTCTACACACACACTTCTGTAGAGTTCATCTCGAGCTATCTCTACACACACACTTCTGTAGAGTTCACCTCGAGCTATCTCTACACACACACTTCTGTAGAGTTCACCTCGAGCTATCTCTACACACACACTTCTGTAGAGTTCATCTCGAGCTATCTCTACACACACACTTCTGTAGAGTTCACCTCGAGCTATCTCTACACACACACTTCTGTAGAGTTCACCTCGAGCTATCTCTGCCTCGTGAGTCAGTGTGTGTGTAAAGCGAGTGTTCTCCTCACCACACCAAGAGCAGATTTACTGTGGTTACACGCGCCGCAGTCTCCGATCACAGCGACCAGCAGCATCAGCGCACCCGTGCCGATCAGCACGCTCACACCTGCGGACACACACACACACACACATGTGACGTCACACACTCAGTGCGAACAGCAGTGCTAAGATCATGCAGTTCCACAGATGCCACAGAGAAACTCTATAAGGACGAACCGATAGTGAACTGTGCCGTATTCAGATCGATGTCGAAGAATCCTCTGGTTTCAGCGCCGAATCTGAGCCACATTCCCAGAGAGACTAGCCCCAAACCCACCAGCTGAAACACACACACACACACACACACACACACACATTACTGCATCATCATCATCATCTTTATCACTGCATCTCAATCATCACAAATGTCAACAAGTAAAAACTGCATTTCTCGATATCTGTAATTGTATTTTCACTAGTAAAATATGTCACCATAGACTGCCATTCAAATTAAATTGTTGATATCAAGAATTGATTTATTACTAGTAGAAACTCCAATGTGATACATCAGAAATACAATTCTTACTAGTAAAAATCATAATAAAAATTCACAATCCAATTTCTGATATCAAGAATTAGCATTTTAACTAGTGCAAATTGAATTGTTGATATCAAGAATTATTTCCAGGAATGAACGCCACACGTGACACTACGTCACCGAAGCTGCGAGCTTTACCTGTGAATGCGCTGAAAGCGAAACTAGCGCTTATAAGCCGTTTAGTACATTTATTCGACGTTTTTATCAAACGAGACATTTAGACAAGTAAATCTGAATAAAAGACATATTGAGACATACTCACAGCGAACAGAATGTTAAACAAGATCAGGAAACATTTACACAACTGCGCGCACCCGTCCATCACAATGTATTTCACTGCAAGAAAAAGATTATTAATAAGCCCAACCGAGCACTGCCAGTGGATGACGTCTTAATGGGCTATCCTAATAATACAAAAACAATTATATAAGTTCTTTTTTTTTTCTTAAAAAAATAATTTTGATTATTTCTATGCAAAGCACTTTGAATGGCCCTGGTTTATGTAATGCGCTATATATAAATACACTTGCCTGGTCTATTACTGAATAAGATCTGTTTGTCTGGTTACTCCGGATAGAAGCGGTCGCGTTCACTGTTCACTGTTCACTCACTGTCTGTGGAAGCTGAATGCTGAGGTGTACACACACACACACACACACACACACACACTCGCGTCCCCGCGTCAGAGCGCGCGCGCTCATTGGCTCATTGGCGAGTGACGTCAGCGGGGGGAGGAGAGTTTCTGTGCTGCGGAATCGAAACCATAACCCACCGGTTTCCTATGAACACGGAGAGTGAATCTGCGGAAACGTTGGATGAATCACGACCACTACTGTACTTTATACATAACACACAAGCAAACTCTATCTTGAGAATACAGACATCAGTGTCAATTCTGCATCCAGCCAGGGCTTTCGACATTAAACTGTGGGTTTTTAATAAGATTAGATACAATTATTAAGTTTCCATCAAAACTTACTCGGCCATCATGCAATTATTCATGTGTTTTGAGTCATGGACGCGCTGTGATCGCTCGAAGACTCGTGGCTTATCTTGCTACTGCTTTCCGGGGATGTTGCACTAACCCGGGTCCAGTTTGGCCAGGAATACAGCAGGACTCTGGAGCCGAGCCCATGACCGTGGCGTCTCACAGCGAGAGTCCTGTAGACCAACCCTAACATTTACATAAACCCATTTATAGATTATCAGGACAGAATATGCTAACAGTCGTAACCTGAGACTGCGTGGAAACAAGCCATTGTTACTTTATTTGCGTAAAGCCTTTGACACAGTTCTCCTTTCTAAACTGTCTACGTTTCAGTTTTCATCTGAAGCTTTAGCTTGGGTATCCTCATATTTATCAAATAAAGAACAATGTGTTGGGGTTAAGTCCTGTAATTTACATTACACAACAGGTGTACCACAAGGATCAGTGTAAGGTCCCTTATGATTTAGTCTGTACATTAATGATCTCCCGCAACCATGTGAAGGGATGGTTTGCTGAGGATACTGTTGTTCGTACACATGCGAGAACAGGAGTTAGCAGCTGAGCAGCGGAAAGCTGCTACGGTGAGAGCAATCGCCTCTTAGCCTGAACACTAAACACATTTTCTTCTCAAAAACAAATGTTAAAGCTCCTCATGTTGATATGTTTATTCATAGGGAAAAGATAGAAATAGTTCATGAGTTCAATTATCTTGGCATAATATTGGACTCAAATCTCAGTTTTACAAAACATTTGAAGAAAACAGTGAGGAATATTAAATATAACTTGGCAAATATTAGCCAGTGTCTCTCTGTTAATGTAGCTAAGACTTGTGTGCATGCTAACCCTTTCTCACATGTCTTACTGTCTGACATGCTGGAGTCGAGCTGTGATTAAACATGTAAAATACATATATAAACAGACTTTAACATTTTTATATAAAAAACAACAACCCTTTTTCGTCATTGTAGGATCTTAGAGAAACATAATTGTTCTGCATTTGGACGATTGGTAGAGTGTATAGTGACGCTATAATCAGTGGACTGCCCTACCAGACCTTAGTGTGAAAAGCTCTTGGTCTTTTTAAATTGAAGTTAAAATCTTTTTTAAAATCAAACCAACTCTGTAAACATGGAGATTGTTGGAGTTTAATTGATTTTGTGTGTGTGTGTGTGGCCCTGATAGTACAGCATGTGTGTGTGTGTGTGTGTGTGTGTGTGTGTGTGTGTGTGTGTGTGTTTTTTATCTTCCAGAACATTTGTAGTGTTGATAAAGGAGGCTGGATCTGATCCGTTTTCCTCAGAGTAAACAGCACATTATAATCCATGTGTAGAAACACTCCCTAAAAACAGTTAATATCTGCTTTAGAGACGCTCATGTAGTGTGTGCATATTGTATGTGAACACAGAGGTATTGTGTGTGTAATTGTATGTTAGTGTTGAACTGCCTGGGGACTGCGGATGAAATGAGCCTTAAATCCGGTACAATGCATGAAATGGAAACATTCAGCTCTAACACACACCTGTACAGGACAGGACACACACGTGCGGTTTCAGCTCTAACACACAGACCTGTACAGGACACACACATGTGCGGTTTCAGCTCTAACACACACCTGTACAGGACACACATATGTGCGGTTTCAGCTCTAACACACACACCTGTACAGGACTGTGTATCTGCTAGCGTGTCACTTCATCATGTTTGGGCTCGTCTAACAGCTTATAAACTGAATAGAGATATCCAGGAGCTGTGTCTGAAACACACACTGAGGAGAACACACACTTCTCCTCTTGATCATCTGTCCTCAGGTTAAGGGGTGTGATCTGTGTCTGCCTCTTTTCACTTCTCACAGGTAAACACATCACCACATGCTCTTTCAACTCTTGGGAAAGAGTTAGTTTGAACATGCTTTATTCTTCCTGACATCAATGCTCTGATCTCAGAGTAACAAACACTCTTTATTCCTGCATGTCTGGCACACACACAGAAGAGACAGTGTTTCTGCTGGCACATGTGCTCTTTTATTTCTGTCACATTCTGCAAAATCCAACGAACACAACAAGAGATGTAGTGTGACAGTGTGTTGAAATGATTGTCCGTGTGACTCACCATCGCCCCCTAGTGGTAAGTGGAAAACACCACAGTGACGTCAGCATACTTAATAAACCATAACTAATAATCATAACTAAAACAATCCATCCATAACAAGAGTACTTAAATCTGTACGACTACACCCTCCCCCACTAAAAAAGGGTAACACTTTCTATGAAGCCTGCATTTATAATGCATCATAAGGGTATTCATAATGCATTATTATACATGCATAACGCCTTATAAACAACCTTATACTGTGCTGTATCATCTCATGAATAATCCTAACAACAGCAATAACGCTTACCTACTTATTAGATTTGGTAAAGCCTTGTAATTTGACAGTTTTAGTGAATGCAACATGATTTGCATTGTGAATGTACTGTTCATGTGTACTTTTGCGCACAGCTTTGATTTTACTGAAAGGGAAATGGCTTATAACCACTCCATGATATATTATGGCTGTTTAAAAGAAGACTTTTGTTACTTTATACTTAAAGCAGACAAAGACTGCTTATAAATATTATGACCACATTATAAAGCTTTTGCACAGATGTGAACTCATTATTTTTGCTTTGTTTGATATATCATGTCGCTTGTGAGGGACAGTAGTAAATAACAACGTGGCTTTTAATCTCTTATATCTGTACAGGTTCTGCAAGGGGTTCATTAACTCCTGTGTGAACTTCTGCAGTCGTCAAGCTCTCTGTCCGTAGTAGTCGTCATATGGCTCGCTGATGTTAGTGGTCGTGGGACGTGGGATGCTGTAGTCTTTCTCAGCACGGATCTCCTGAAACATAAAACACACTGCAGATTGTACCAGAGATATGTGACAGAGACATCATCACCCACCCAGTGCTGCAGGATTGTGATTGGACGATGAGAACTCACACTCATGAAGATTCCAGATGACACCACGACTTGACCTGCAACAGAAACATGTGACCTTTAACCTGTGGCAGCAACCAAAGTTGCTTTGTTGGATATGTTTCACAATGCATTCTGGGATTGTGTTATTCAGGATAGAGGCTGTAAGGTCAGGTATTTGATGATTAGCCTAAGCTAACGAGTATTAATGTTCCAGTAAAAATGTCTAAAAATCCTCAAAACAAGACTCATTTTTTGAGACGCATCACTGTTTGAGATGTTAAGCCTTGTTTTTAATGCGGTGAGAATCTACTGATTGAAAAGATTGGACAACAGCGCCATCTGCTGCTTGAAATATTCAACACAGCCATAAAGCCTGGAAATGTAATGCATATTTTATCAACTGAAATTGTTTCTTAAAATGTTTTAGTTGGACGTTCGTCTAAAGTTTTTTTAAATGTTACTACTGGTTTCAGAACGTTCAGAGAACATTCAAAAGTAACTTTTCATAATGTTTGAAGAATGATTCAATGGAACATTTCCTTAACTTTAAGAAAAATAATTCTTAAAACATTGAAAAAACAATGATGAATTGAATGCTCAGAGAACTTTTAGAAATAACGTTTTTTATAACTTGATGGGAATGTTAGCAAAACGTTCTGCGAGTGGATTGTTTTTCAGCTGGGACAGTGATTAATAACATGATTTGATCACTTGTTGCAAGTTTAAACATGTTAAAAACAGAAAGAGTTAAAGTGCAGTGAGACAGAATACACTCGTGATGTTATGCAGAATACACTTGGGATGTTGCGCAGAATGTTACGCAGAATACACTCGTGATGTTGCGCAGAATGTTACGCAGAATACACTCGTGATGTTACGCAGAATGTTATGCAGAATACACTCGTGATGTTACACAGAATTATACACAGAATACACCCATGATGTTACGCAGAATCTTACGCAGAATTCACTCATGATGTTACGCAGAATGTTATGCAGAATACACTCGTGATGTTACGCAGAATGTTATGCAGAATACACTTGTGATGTTACGTAGAATACACTCGTGATGTTACACAGAATTTTACACGGAATACACTCATGATGTTGCGCAGAATGTTACTTAGAATATACTCGTGATGTTATGCAGAATACATTCATGATGTTACACAGAATGTTACGCAGAATACACTCGTGATGTTACGCAGAATGTTACTTAGAATACACTTGTGATCTTATGCAGAATGTTACGCAGAATACACTCGTGATGTTACGCAGAATGTTACTTAGAATACACTCGTGATGTTACACAGAATGTTACGCAGAATACACTCGTGATGTTACGCAGAACGTTACTTAGAATACACTCATGATGTTACACAGAATGTTACGCAGAATACACTCGTGATGTTACGCAGAATACACTCGTGATGTTACGCAGAATGTTACGTAGAATACACTCATGATGTTACGCAGAATGTGACGCAGAATACACTCGTGATGTTACACAGAATGTTACGCAGAATACACTCGTGATGTTACTCAGAATGTTACGCAGAATACACTCGTGATGTTACGCAGAATACACTCGTGATGTTACACAGAATGTTACGCAGAATACGCTCGTGATGTTACGCAGAATGTTACGCAGAATACACTCGTGATGTTACGCAGAATGTTATGCAGAATACACTCGTGATGTTACGCAGAATGTTATGCAGAATACACTCGTGATGTTACGCAGAATGTTACGCAGAATGCGCTCGTGATGTTACGCAGAATGTTATGCAGAATACACTTGTGATGTTACGCAGAATGTTATGCAGAATACACTCGTGATGTTACGCAGTATGTTATGCAGAATACACTTGTGATGTTGCGCAGAATGTTACGCAGAATACACTCGTGATGTTACGCAGAATGTTATGCAGAATACACTCGTGATGTTACGCAGAATGTTATGCAGAATACACTCGTGATGTTACACAGAATTTTACACAGAATACACTCATGATGTTACGCAGAATCTTACGCAGAATACACTCGTGATGTTACGCAGAATGTTATGCAGAATACACTCGTGATGTTGCGCAGAATGTTATGCAGAATACACTTGTGATGTTACGTAGAATACACTCGTGATGTTAGAGTTAAAGTGCAGTGAGACAGAATACACTCGTGATGTTATGCAGAATACACTTGGGATGTTGCGCAGAATGTTACGCAGAATACACTCGTGATGTTGCGCAGAATGTTACGCAGAATACACTCGTGATGTTACGCAGAATGTTATGCAGAATACACTCGTGATGTTACGCAGAATGTTATGCAGAATACACTCGTGATGTTACGCAGAATGTTACGCAAAATGCGCTCGTGATGTTACGCAGAATGTTATGCAAATACACTTGTGATGTTACGCAGAATGTTATGCAGAATACACTCGTGATGTTACGCAGAATGTTATGCAGAATACACTTGTGATGTTGCGCAGAATGTTACGCAGAATACACTCATGATGTTACGCAGAATGTTATGCAGAATACACTCATGATGTTACGCAGAATGTTATGCAGAATACACTCGTGATGTTACACAGAATTTTACACAGAATACACTCATGATGTTACGCAGAATCTTACGCAGAATACACTCGTGATGTTACGCAGAATGTTATGCAGAATACACTCGTGATGTTACGTAGAATACACTCGTGATGTTACACAGAATTTTACACAGAATGCACTCATGATGTTACGCAGAATGTTACTTAGAATACACTCGTGTTGTTATGCAGAATACACTCATGATGTTACACAGAATGTTACGCAGAATACACTCGTGATGTTACGCAGAATGTTACTTAGAATACACTCGTGATGTTATGCAGAATGTTACTTAGAATACACTCGTGATGTTACGCAGAATGTTACTTAGAATACACTCGTGATGTTACGCAGAATGTTATGCAGAATACACTTGTGATGTTACGTAGAATACACTCGTGATGTTACACAGAATTTTACACAGAATACACTCATGATATTACTTAGAATGTTACTTAGAATACACTCGTGATGTTATGCAGAATACACTCATGATGTTACACAGAATGTTACTTAGAATACACTCGTGATGTTACACAGAATTTTACACAGAATACACTCTTGATGTTACACAGAATGTTACGCAGAATACACTCGTGATGTTACACAGAATGTTACGCAGAATACACTTGTGATGTTACGTAGAATACACTCGTGATGTTACGCAGAATGTTACGCAGAATACACTCGTGATGTTATGCAGAATACATTCGTGATGTTACGCAGAATGTTACGCAGAATACACTCGTGATGTTACGCAGAATGTTACGCAGAATACACTCGTGATGTTATGCAGAATACACTCTTGATGTTACGCAGAATGTTAAGCAGAATACACTCGTGATGTTACACAGAATTTTACACAGAATAAACTCGTGATGTTACGCAGAATGTTACGCAGAATACACTTGTGATGTTACGTAGAATGCACTCCTGATGTTACACAGAATATTACTTAGAATACACTCGTGATGTTACGCAGAATGTTACGCAGAATACACTCGTGATGTTACACAGAATTGTAAACAGAATACACTCGTGATATTACGCAATATGTTACGTAGAATACACTCATGATGTTACTTAGAATACAATCGTGATGTTACACAGAATTTTACACAGAATACACTTGTGATATTACGTAGAATGCACCCGTGATGTTATGCAGGATGTTATGCAGAATACACTCGTGATGTTATGCAGAATACACTCATGATGTTACGCAGAATGTTACTCAGAATACACTCGTGATGTTACGCAGAATGTTACGCAGAATACACTCGTGATGTTACGCAGAATTTTACACAGAATACACTCGTGATGTTATGCAGAATGTTACGCAGAATACACTTTGGATGTTACGTAAAATACACTCGTGATGTTACGCAGAATGTTACGCAGAATACACTCGTGATGTTACTCAGAATGTTACGCAGAATACACTCGTGATGTTACGCAGAATGTTATGCAGAATACACTCGTGATGTTACGCAGAATGTTACGCAGAATACACTCGTGATGTTACTCAGAATGTTACGCAGAATACACTCGTGATGTTACGCAGAATACACTCGTGATGTTACACAGAATGTTACGCAGAATACGCTCGTGATGTTAGGCAGAATGTTACGCAGAATACACTCGTGATGTTACGCAGAATGTTATGCAGAATACACTCGTGATGTTACGCAGAATGTTATGCAGAATACACTCGTGATGTTACGCAGAATGTTACGCAAAATGCGCTCGTGATGTTACGCAGAATGTTATGCAGAATACACTTGTGATGTTACGCAGAATGTTATGCAGAATACACTCGTGATGTTACGCAGAATGTTATGCACAATACACTTGTGATGTTGCGCAGAATGTTACGCAGAATACACTCATGATGTTACGCAGAATGTTATGCAGAATACACTCGTGATGTTACGCAGAATGTTATGCAGAATACACTCGTGATGTTACACAGAATTTTACACAGAATACACTCATGATGTTACGCAGAATCTTACGCAGAATACACTCGTGATGTTACGCAGAATGTTATGCAGAATACACTCGTGATATTACGTAGAATACACTCGTGATGTTACACAGAATTTTACACAGAATGCACTCATGATGTTACGCAGAATGTTACTTAGAATACACTCGTGTTGTTATGCAGAATACACTCATGATGTTACACAGAATGTTACGCAGAATACACTCGTGATGTTACGCAGAATGTTACTTAGAATACACTCGTGATGTTATGCAGAATGTTACTTAGAATACACTCGTGATGTTACGCAGAATGTTACTTAGAATACACTCGTGATGTTACGCAGAATGTTATGCAGAATACACTTGTGATGTTACGTAGAATACACTCGTGATGTTACACAGAATTTTACACAGAATACACTCATGATGTTACGCAGAATGTTACTTAGAATACACTCGTGATGTTATGCAGAATACACTCATGATGTTACACAGAATGTTACTTAGAATACACTCGTGATGTTACACAGAATTTTACACAGAATACACTCTTGATGTTACACAGAATGTTAGCAGAATACACTCGTGATGTTACACAGAATGTTACGCAGAATACACTTGTGATGTTACGTAGAATACACTCGTGATGTTACGCAGAATGTTACGCAGAATACACTCGTGATGTTATGCAGAATACACTCGTGATGTTACGCAGAATGTTATGCAGAATACACTCGTGATGTTACGCAGAATGTTACGCAGAATACACTCGTGATGTTATGCAGAATACACTCTTGATGTTACACAGAATTTTACACAGAATAAACTCGTGATGTTACGCAGAATGTTACGCAGAATACACTTGTGATATTACGTAGAATGCACTCCTGATGTTACGCAGAATGTTACTTAGAATACACTCGTGATGTTACGCAGAATGTTACGCAGAATACACTCGTGATGTTACACAGAATTTTAAACAGAATACACTCGTGATATTACGCAATATGTTACGCAGAATACACTCATGATGTTACTTAGAATACACTCGTGATGTTACACAGAATTTTACACAGAATACACTTGTGATATTACGTAGAATGCACCCGTGATGTTATGTAGGATGTTATGCAGAATACACTCGTGATGTTATGCAGAATACACTCATGATGTTACGCAGAATGTTACTCAGAATACACTCGTGATGTTATGCAGAATGTTACGCAGAATACACTCGTGATGTTACGCAGAATTTTACACAGAATACACTCGTGATGTTATGCAGAATGTTACGCAGAATACACTTTGGATGTTACGTACAATACACTCGTGATGTTACGCAGAATGTTACGCAGAATACACTCGTGATGTTACGCAGAATGTTACGCAGAATACACTCGTGATGTTACGCAGAATGTTACGCAGAATACACTCGTGATGTTACGCAGAATGTTACACCGAATACACTCGTGATGTTATGCAGAATAAACCCGTGATGTTACGCAGAATGTTACGCAGAATACACTTTTTATGTTACGTAGAATACACTCGTGATGGGCTAATAAACATATGATACAAAGTATTAATTTTGTGTTTGAAATAAAAAATATTTTTTAAGCTTTTTACTATTGCTGAAATAAAGTGTAAAGTTTTCGAACATGTTCAACATGACTGTCTTCTCTCCCCGTACCTCTGCTCCCGTCTGCATCCGTCTGGAAGCCGCTGTTGTCCGAGCCTGTTCTGGGCTCCGCTGAAGCTGGTATTCTGGGGCTCGTCCAGCCAGTGAAGTCCAGAGGCGGGTCTTTGGTGCGGGCGTCGCTCCTGCACATGAAGCAGACCTGAGTGAAACCATGTCCCAGGAGCAGCACCCAGCCGTTAGCGGTCAGTGCCACGCTGATCACGGGGTCGTCCCAGCCGGGGCTGCGGCCCATGGCTCGGTTCCCGTAGGTGAGCAGCGTGACCCAGATGATCCAGATGGAGACGCTCAGCATCAGCGTGAGGACCAGCAGCCCGGCCTGCAGCTTGTTCCACCAGTGCGTCTGTCCGCTGTAGCTGTAGCTGTAGGTGACGCACGCGCGCCGGAGGAAGCTCAGCGCTAACACCAGTGCCACGGCTATCAGGAGCATCACGTAAATCTGCAGCATGACGAACTCCAGCGGTGAGAACTGGCACTTCCTCTTGTCCTGCACCAGCACTACCAGCAGCCACTCCGCCACTACGATCACCTCTACCAGCGCTAGCGCCGCGGTCAC
Organism: Tiaroga cobitis; assembly: GCA_030578255.1. Taxonomy (NCBI): domain Eukaryota; kingdom Metazoa; phylum Chordata; class Actinopteri; order Cypriniformes; family Leuciscidae; genus Tiaroga; species Tiaroga cobitis. Next base: position 53,625,951 of record CM060593.1, read on the forward strand.
GCACACCTCCCTCCACCCGCGCGCTAGTGCCACCCCCAACAGGGCCAGACCGCGCGCTAGCAGAGCGCCGAACGCCGTGCTGAACACCACGCTGAAGGCAAACAAGCGCGCTGGGCAGGTCTGCGGGGAGAGCGAGATCATGAAGCAGTAGGGGAGAGCGAAGACGCCGGCTGTGGCTAGCAGGAACAGCAGCAGTGCCGCTAGCCCACCGGATCGACGGCGGGACCACAGCAGCAGAACCAGCATCAGCACCACACAGCTCACCAGGCCCAGCCCGGACACGGCCTGAACGACCACACCCCACGTGTCACACAGAGCCCAGTACGCCTGAGCCAGAGCCGGGCCGCAGCCCGCCGGCCTGGAGCCGTTCCCCAGCTGAAGATCCATGGAGCGATTCCCCTGCTGGAGATCCATGGACACGTTTCGACAGCGGCGTCTGATTAGATGATGGATCTGACGCAAGTGCTTAACTGGATCCGTTGAGAATGGTTATGATGATGATGGTGATGATGACGACGATAATGACGTGATTTTCTCGTTTCTCTCTTATGCCCACAGTGATCTACAGGAAATACAGAGTTTCTCAACTTACTTCCAGTTGTAAGTTACTTACTCACCCATCCACCTACCCATCCATCCCCACGTTTATCTATCCATTTATCCACCCATCCATCCATCCATCCAACCATCTGTCTGTCTGTACACACTACACAGCAAAATCCCTAGTGTCCTTTAGTTGGGCAGTTTGACTCTTGGCTGATTATGTGAATTTGTGGTCTTTGTAACAGTGTTTACCAAAATACATAATTTGTTGCAAAGGAAGCCAGAAACAAAGATGATCAGTTGAATAAAATAAAAAATAGAATAATTAGGTGAATAGAATAATAGAATAGAAAAGAATAATTCACTGCTATTATCCCCGACTAAAAGTGGTCCTTCTTTATTAATAGGTTATTTTCACTGACACTACTTTCTTGCAACATTTTGACATTCTGAATTTTGATTTTTAAAATACATTATGGGAAAAAAATCTTTAGACACATATAGACATCAAGAATCAACACATGAATCTCAACAATGGTGACATGCTTCATGCCACAATGGAAACTGGGATCCATGAGTTTTACACTATGGTGGCTCCCAGCATGCATTGCGGCATGAAGCATGTCACCATTGACTTGCATAAAGTAGCATTTTTCTACTTTATGATGCTGAACTATATCACCTGAACATCTTTGTCTTTGGTTCCCTATGCAACAAATTATGTGTTTTAGTAAACATTGTTACAAAGACCACAAACTCACATAATCAGCCAAGAGTCAAACTGCCCAACTAAATGAAACAATGATCACCATAATGGTGACCAAACATTTTGAATAAAACATTAACATCTAAACCTCTGTTAATTCTCAAAAAAACTTCTGTAGATGAATATCAGAAATAAAGTCAAATTTAAGTGAAGCTGGTAATGCTGTTTGTGGAGTTATTTATCCTCCTCTGCTCTGATATTGAGAGATTAAAGGTCTTCTTTAATCTTTAGTTGATTCCACCTAAGGCTGTGGCTGAAGTCAGTTGTAGTTCTTGTGTTTTACTTGCATTCAGTGATTCTGCTTGTTAACAGCAGGTGTTCATCACTAATGCTCAATCATTACTTAATTAATGACTTAATTATCTCATTAACTTTAACTCTGATTCAGAGTTACTTTAACACTCTTTAGAGTGGGGGCATATGTACTCAGAGCAGAGTTAATTTAACTCCGGGGATTTTGCTGTGTACCATTCAAAAGTTTGGGTTCGGTAAGATTTTAAAGAGCATCTATTCTGCTTCTTTCCATCTTCATCTGTCATTAGTGTGTAATCTTGCTGTTTGAGGATGAAAAAGTGAGTTATTCTCTATATCAGTGTCAATATTTCTGAACTCCCTGAAACGCCTCCATTGCAGTCTTGAGTTTCTTCCGGAAACAAACACGTCACAATATTCCTCATTTAAATAATCATACGCAGAATAAAGGGGCGGGTTGAGTTAGTTATTAGTGTGTTGAAACTGGAGGTTATGGTAAAGGACTAGCAGTGTTGGGGAGATGTTAACTACAAGTAGCAACCCTACTAACTTAACTACATGTTTTAGTATCAGTAGCTCAGTTGCTTTTAAAACAGTGTAGCTTTTCCAGTAGCGAACTGTTCTTTCCCCCCAGCAAGTAGCAGTGTAGTGCGACTAATACATTCTGTTTTTTGCAATGCATTGAAGCAAACTAAAATTGTGCATTGGCCGTCTATTGTTGTGTGACGCATCTTTCAGCTTTACAGTACCTGCCGCCTGAGAAGACATCTTCTGATGATTATAGGCTAAAGTCCTCAAGCCACTCCTGTACGTCTCGAAGACTTCAAGCACAAACAGGTGAATAGCCTTTTTAAATTGATGAATTATTCTGCGTTATTGCACTCTATTTCAAAAGTGTCTATCAGATTTGATTACAACGATGATCCGCCATAGTTTGATCTCTCCTGCTACAGTTTAGTAAAGAAACTAAAAGATCACTAGTCAAGTCACCTTCATTCATTTATTCAAGGTTTGCGTTCTCGAGCTCCAGGCACTGTTGCTGTGCAGATGAGCGGCCGGAGCGTGTTAAGGGTTTTCTGTTAGAACGGTGTCGTAATCGGCCCCTAAGGGAATAACTAATGATCTTTGCAACGGAAGTGAATCAATAAAAACTAACTTTAGCTGGACAATAACTTTATTCTAGAGCTGCTGTAAAGCCAAAACAATATCTGTTACTTTAATTTCATATTATCACTGTAAAGCTGCTTTGAAACAATCTATATTGTTTAAGCGCTATATAAGGTGACTTGCTCATCACAGTTCAGTCTAGGTGTCAGAACCGTGTCTCCTCACAGCAGATCTCTGTCAAGTCAAGTCAAGTCATCTTCATTTATATAGCGCTTTTAACAATGTAGATTGTTCCAAAGCGGCTTTACAGTGATAATAGGAAATTAAAGAAACAAAGATTGTTTTGGCTTTATGGTAGCTCTAGAATTTTCCAGCTAAAGTTAGTTTTGATTGATTCACTTCCGTCGCAACGATCATTAGTTATTAACTTAGGGGCCGCTAACACGACACCGCTCTAACAGAAAACTCTTAAGTTCTCTCTACGCAAACTTTAAAAACGTGAGCCTGTGAGAACGCTGATGGCGTGCACGTGCGTATTAAGAGCTCATTCTATAGGTTTGCGCGTTTGAATATATGTGCGCAGGCATGTAGTCCTTCCCTAAAAAAACAACCCTCAACAAACTACTTGTCTGGCCTTAAAATTTATAATACCAAATTTATTCTGCACTAAATCCTGACCGAAAATCCTCACAGATATCATTTCTTTCTAGAAAGGAACACAGTTGTGAGGATACTGCTTTTTCTAATATCTTTGACAGAAAAGGCAGATTCGAGATCGGCCTGTAATTGACTAATTCTGTACGATCAAGTTGTGTTTTTTTTAACAAGCGGTTTAATCATAGCCAGCTTAAAAGTTTTTGGTACGTATCCTAGAGACAAAGACGAATTAATGATAGAGTCCGCCTTTTATACTAGATAGTGTCTTAACTAGAGTTAAGAAGAAGATCTATGACCTCTGGAAGCATCTCTTTCAGTAGCTTAGTCGGTATAGGGTCTAACATACATGTTGATTTTGATGATTAAACGAGTTTAGACAATTCTTCCTTTCCTATGGCAATGAATGAATCAATTTTTTCCTCAGGGAGACTACAATGCACTCCCTGATGCGATACTGTGGTAGACGGTTGCATAGTTATAATTTTGTCCCTGATATTATCAATCTTATAAGTGAAGAAATTCATAAAGTCATCACTGCTGTGTTGCTTAGAATCTTCTTGGCTTGAGACTTTATTTTTCGTCAGTTTAGCCACTGATTAAAAAAAATACCTCAGGGCTCAGGCTTTGTTTATTTTCTTCTAATAGGGTTGAAAAATAAGCAGATCTAGCAGCTTTTAAGGCCTCTCTGTAAGCAATCGAGCTCTCCTTCCATGAAATGTGAAATACCTCTAGTTTAGTTCTCTTCCAGCTACACTCCATTTTTACCCTAACCCTCTGTGTCCCTCTGTGTGTGTGTGTGTGTGTGTGTGTGTGTGTGTGTGTGTGTGTGTGTGTGTGTGTGATTCCTGCCACTGTTTCAACTCCTTTACACACTTTATAAGCTCTTCACGAGCTGGTCAAAACACCATCATATGTTGATACACACAGTTTTAGATGTTCCGTAAGTTCAGTCTAAAATACATTTTGTTTTGTTTTCTTAAGGTTTGGTCTTAAAAATGACCGTGTGAACGCTAAGAGAACCAGGACTAATGCATTATTTTCTTTCTTTTTTTTTTTGTCTGGATCAAGAGAACTACAAGTGTGAAAACAGCCTTAAACTCCTCAGAACCCATTCTCATTAAACCTTTCTGATTATTATTATTATTATTAGTGCTGATGAATTGTTGAAGCCGTGTTGAAGAACAGCGTTTATTTGAAATACAAATCTCTGTGACATTATAAATGTCTTTACTGTCACTTGTATGACAATTGTAAAAGTATGAATTATTAAATAAGTATTCAAAACAAACATTTGAACAGTAGTGGATATTTAAAAGTATATTTTCCATTATATTTCAGTTCATTCTCATTGTATTCTCTCTTATTTTCCTTATCTTTTACTTCACTTGTATTTTTTACCTTTTAACCTTCACCTGTAACTTGTCCTCCGCCTTTTGTGCCCAGCAACACCCTAGCAACCAGGCAGAGTTGTGTTGGTGAGTTTGCAGTAGTTTCTGTGCTGACGGATGTGTTGTTCTTCCTCTCCAGGACAAAAGCTCAGTTGTGACTATCAGTGATTTTATCTCCTGGCTTTAACAAAGGTCTTTCCTGCTTCATACACTGCTCGTGCTCGTTCACCTGTTCACCTGTTCACTCATTCACCTGTTCCAGTCGTTCACCTGTTCACTCGTTCACCTGTTCCAGTCGTTCACCTGTTCACTCGTTCACCTGACAGCAGGTAAGCCGTGTTGTGTGTATCGAATAAAACAAGCATCTGATGACACTTTACATGAACAGGATGAAATCCTGATCATCTGATTGACAGAAACACTTGAGCAACAGTGCAAAAAAGAGTGAAAAGAGACGTCTATCACTCACTCACACACACACACACACACACATCACTCATAGTCATGAATATTGTGGCCCGGTTTCATTCATTCATCGTCTGTCAGATTGATAGTATTAAGAGAGGAAAGTATCGTACCTGCCGCCCGTCGCTCCGTCCATCACAGACTCACACACACACACACACACACACACACACACACTGTCTCTCTCAGGTGTGGGTGTATGGGAGGAGTGGTCTGATGTCATCAGGTCTGTTTCTACTCTTCCTGATTTCACATCCACACACACACTGTTCATCTCAATCACTCTTCACATGTATCTGAATGTGTTTTTCATGATGGTCTTCAATCATATTCAGCATCCCGTTATGATATGAGCTTTTATTCTGCTGCAATGAAGTCAACAGAGTTAGTGAAAATAAAAACTTTAATTGGATTTCTACTCCGGTAATCACAAATGACACATTTAGTAGTATAAATGTGTTTATGGGACGGCAACTACGAGAGGAAGTGATGTCATCAGTAATCGCTACTACAGGAAACATTACCTTCTGTAACAAGTCAGTGTTAGGGGCGGAGTCACGGCTAGGAGTGTTGATTGACAGCTGGTGTGTGGGGGAGGGGATAGGTTGTTGTCTTATCGCAACATTTACAAAATATAAAATATTATATAATAATAATAACAATAGCAATCATATCAATAATAGACAAAGTCCATGTGTTGAATCAGTCCTTTACCATCCCACATCATAACCACAAGACAACATGAAACGGAGGGGACGGGGCCGCGAGGCGCGAGGGGGCGGAGCCAAGGCGGTGATGTGGAGGAGGCGGGGCTTAGATGATGCCGTATTTGGCCAGATCGCTGAGCTCCATGTCCCCGAACGCCTCCCATGGGCACACCACGGTGATATCTGTCCCGGGACAAGACCACACCAGCGTTAGGGCTAACACACACCGCACATACTGTGTTATATACTGTATATACTGTTCTTATACTGGGACTCACCTGTGCCGAGACCCTCCATACCCGGAATATCATCACCAAACCTGCGGGCGAGAGAGACAAGCATTAATGTGTGTGTGTGTAAGTGTGTGTGTGTGTGTGTGTGAGAGAGAGAGAGAGAGAGTATGTTAGTACCCTTTCTGGCCGGGTTTGGGGGCCTTGCTCTTGAAGGTGCGGGTCTGCCTCTGCTTGAACTTGGGCGGGCCCTTCTTGGGTGTGGTGGGGCCGGTGGTGCTGGCGGGGGTGGCCAGAGCGCTGCCCGCTGGAGGAGCCGAGTTCATGTCTGAAACACACACACACACACACACACACACACACACACAGTTTATCATCCCAGCGGATTACAGGATCACAGAGTCCTCTCCTTCATCATCAAGTACTTCTTCTCCCGAATATGATCATAGATGAGTGTGATAACGTACATACAGTCAGTCATGATCACAGAATAAAGCCCTTTACATTATTCCAAACGTTAATCAGATTATCATCTCACAATAATCCACGTCAAACTCTGTTTTTCATGTTGCCTCATTAAGACAGTTAATCTCATTAACATAACAGATTTATGAGATTTCCTTCATCCGACAGATCATGAAGTAACACAGATTAACACATCTGAGTCTGTCTTTCTCTCTCTCTCTCTCTCTCTCTCTCTCTCTCTCTCTCTCTCTCTCTCTGTCTATCTCTCTGTCTATCTCTCTTTCTCTCTCTCTCTCTGTCTATCTCTGTCTCTCTCTCTCTGTCTCTCTCTCTCTCTGTCTATCTCTCTGTCTATCTATCTCTCTCTCTCTCTCTCTCTGTCTATCTCTCTGTCTATCTCTCTCTCTCTCTCTCTCTCTCTCTCTCTCTCTCTCTCTGTCTCTCTCTCTCTCTCTCTCTCTGGAACAGATGCTCGTTCATCTGATCATGAATATTTCATACGATACACATGTCAGTTTTCCTGCTTTAAGCACAAAAGTGTAGAATAGAAACCTGATTAAACTATTCTAAATAATACCAACATCAAAAACTGGACAGAGGTAATAGATCAGACCAGAGATTGAAAACAGAGTGTGTGTTAGGGTCTCTCTCTAGAGTAAAGAGTGTGTTACCTGTGTCTGCTGTTGGTGAGCGGTGAGCGGTGTGTATGTCCGTGTCTCTCTCTCTCCGTCTGGAATAAGGGTTGTCTATCTCTCCGTCTCTCTTATAGTCTCACTGGAGGCCAGAGAGCAACTCCACCCTCTCCCATTAGGGAAACACTAATCCACTTAATGCTCTGTGTGTGTGTGTGTGTGTGTGTGTGCGTTCATGACTCTTTAATCTTAGGGTTATGGTCTCGTTTCATGAACATGTGAACACCACACATATACACACATGAAAATGGACACATGAAAATGGACAAAATAATGTTTGACTGGAAAAGTCTGACGCTCAGACACACGCCTGGACACTTTATGGGAATTGTCTAGTTTAAAACAAAACCATTAAAACCACCCTGACCATTATCTTAATCTTTTCTGTACTTTAAAGATTTGTCAAAGAATCTAAAGTATATTTTCTTTAATATAGCAGGGATTTCAGTGATAATGTTGAGAAATATAGAGTATGACTTTAATTTCAATGATTTGCTCTACTGTAGTTGAAAATTACATTCTGCGGTTTCATTTTCTGCCCATGTTATATGTAATTTATTTGCTGTAGAATAAAATGTCCCTTTGTTAGCACTTAAAATGAATGCATGTAGAGAATGTGGACTGATGTCTATAGCAGAACACTTTCTGTCTACGTTAATTCGCACAGTTTAAGGATTGTATTTCTCAGTTGTATATTTGAGAAGATCTTGAATGTGTAGCAGACAGATGTGGGAAGATTGAGACTACAAATATAGCAGTTTGAGACCCAGACAGCACCATAGTGTCGGTCCAGATCCGGCCCACATCTGGACCGTCTGGAATCCATGTGTACCAGATATAGGCCGAATCTGGGCTGACACTATGTTGCTGTCTGAGAGATCAGCACTTATTCTGTATGACAGATGATTTAATGCAGTAGAGCTCATAATCTAGGGTTAATCTGCTCTAAACTAGCACCAAACAATCTCTGAGCTTTAACAGATTCCTGAGAGAGGAACAGGTGACGCACTGTGCTGTAAACTTCAAACACACACATACTAAACCAGAACTATTCAGCTGAACCAAATCAGACTAAACCAGACCTGCTTGGCTGAACCAAACCCTGAAGAGGAATGGCATCTACACTAATATTAGTATCTCTGTTTATCCTGAGGTTACCGTTGTCAGCGGGATCCAGGCCGTATCCAGATCAAATAGAGGACCTGCGCCTAGACACGACCACAACGCATGATGTAGTCAGCCGGATCTGGGCCGTATCCAGATCAGATGGAGGACCTGCGCCTAGACACGACCACAACACATGATGTATTCAGCCGGATCCAGGCCGTATCCAGATCAGATGGAGGACCTGCGCCTAGACACGACCACAACGCATGATGTAGTCAGCCGGATCCGGGCCGTATCCAGATCAGATGGAGGACCTGCGCCTAGACACGACCACAACACATGATGTAGTCAGCCGGATCCGGGCCGTATCCAGATCAGATGGAGGACCTGCGCCTAGACACGACCACAACGCATGGTGTAGTCAGCCGGATCCGGGCCGTATCCAGATCAGATGGTGGACCTGCGCCTAGACACGACCACAACGCATGATGTAGTCAGCCGGATCCGGCCCGTATCCAGATCAAATAGAGGACCTGCGCCTAGACACGACCACAACGCATGATGTAGTCAGCCGGATCCGGGCCGTATCCAGATCAGATGGTGGACCTGCGCCTAGACACGACCACAACACATGATGTATTCAGCCGGATCTGGGCCGTATCCAGATCAGATGGTGGACCTGCGCCTAGACACGCCCACAACACATGATGTAGTCAGCCGGATCCGGGTTGTATCCAGATCAGATGGAGGACCTGCGCCTAGACACGACCACAACGCATGATGTAGTCAGCCGGATCCGGGCCGTATCCAGATCAAATGGAGGACCTGCGCCTAGACACGACCACAACGCATGATGTAGTCAGCCGGATCCAGGTCGTATCCAGATCAGATGGAGGACCAGCGCCTAGACAAGACCACAACGCATGATGTAGTCAGCCGGATCCAGGCCGAATCCAGATCAGATGGAGGACCTGCGCCTAGACACGACCACAACGCGTGATGTAGTCAGCCGGATCCGGGCGGTATCCAGATCAGATGGAGGACCTGCGCCTAGACACGACCACAACGCATGATGTAGTCAGCCGGATCCAGGCCGTATCCAGATCAGATGGAGGACCTGCGCCTAGACACGACCACAACGCGTGATGTAGTCAGCCGGATCCGGGCCGTATCCAGATCAGATGGAGGACCTGCGCCTAGACACGACCACAACGCATGATGTAGTCAGCCGGATCCAGGCCGAATCCAGATCAGATGGAGGACCTGCGCCTAGACACGACCACAACGCGTGATGTAGTCAGCCGGATCCGGGCCGTATCCAGATCAGATGGAGGACCTGCGCCTAGACACGACCACAACGCATGATGTAGTCAGCCGGATCCAGGCCGAATCCAGATCAGATGGAGGACCAGCGCCTAGACAAGACCACAACGCATGATGTAGTCAGCCGGATCCAGGCCGAATCCAGATCAGATGGAGCACCTGCGCCTAGACACGACCACAACGCGTGATGTAGTCAGCCGGATCCAGGCCGTATCTAGATCAGATGGTGGACCTGCGCCTAGACAAGATCACAACGCATGATGTAGTCAGCCGGATCCGGGCCGTATCCAGATCAGAGGGAGGACCTGCGCCTAGACACGACCACAACGCATGATGTAGTCAGCCGGATCCAGGCCGTATCCAGACCAGATGGTGGACCTGCACCTAGACACGACCACAACGCGTGATGTAGTCAGCCGGATCCAGGCCGTATCCAGATCAGATGGAGGACCTGCGCCTAGACACGACCACAACGCATGATGTAGTCAGCCGGATCTAGGCCGTATCCAGATCAGATGGAGGACCTGCGCCTAGACACGACCACAACGCATGATGTAGTCAGCCGGATCCAGGCCGTATCCAGACCAGATGGTGGACCTGCGCCTAGACAAGACCACAACGCATGATGTAGTCAGCCGGATCCAGGCCGTATCCAGATCAGATGGAGGACCTGCGCCTAGACACGACCACAACGCATGATGTAGTCAGCCGGATCTAGGCCGTATCCAGATCAGATGGAGGACCTGCGCCTAGACACGACCACAACGCATGATGTAGTCAGCCGGATCCAGGCCGTATCCAGACCAGATGGTGGACCTGCGCCTAGACAAGACCACAACGCATGATGTAGTCAGCCGGATCCAGGCCGTATCCAGATCAGATGGAGGACCTGCGCCTAGACACGACCACAACGCATGATGTAGTCAGCCGGATCCGGGCCGTATCCAGATCAGATGGAGGACCTGCGCCTAGACACGACCACAACGCATGGTGTAGTCAGCCGGATCCGGGCCGTATCCAGATCAGATGGTGGACCTGCGCCTAGACACGACCACAACGCATGATGTAGTCAGCCGGATCCGGCCCGTATCCAGATCAAATAGAGGACCTGCGCCTAGACACGACCACAACGCATGATGTAGTCAGCCGGATCCGGGCCGTATCCAGATCAGATGGTGGACCTGCGCCTAGACACGACCACAACACATGATGTATTCAGCCGGATCTGGGCCGTATCCAGATCAGATGGTGGACCTGCGCCTAGACACGCCCACAACACATGATGTAGTCAGCCGGATCCGGGTTGTATCCAGATCAGATGGAGGACCTGCGCCTAGACACGACCACAACGCATGATGTAGTCAGCCGGATCCGGGCCGTATCCAGATCAAATGGAGGACCTGCGCCTAGACACGACCACAACGCATGATGTAGTCAGCCGGATCCAGGTCGTATCCAGATCAGATGGAGGACCAGCGCCTAGACAAGACCACAACGCATGATGTAGTCAGCCGGATCCAGGCCGAATCCAGATCAGATGGAGGACCTGCGCCTAGACACGACCACAACGCGTGATGTAGTCAGCCGGATCCGGGCGGTATCCAGATCAGATGGAGGACCTGCGCCTAGACACGACCACAACGCATGATGTAGTCAGCCGGATCCAGGCCGTATCCAGATCAGATGGAGGACCTGCGCCTAGACACGACCACAACGCGTGATGTAGTCAGCCGGATCCGGGCCGTATCCAGATCAGATGGAGGACCTGCGCCTAGACACGACCACAACGCATGATGTAGTCAGCCGGATCCAGGCCGAATCCAGATCAGATGGAGGACCTGCGCCTAGACACGACCACAACGCGTGATGTAGTCAGCCGGATCCGGGCCGTATCCAGATCAGATGGAGGACCTGCGCCTAGACACGACCACAACGCATGATGTAGTCAGCCGGATCCAGGCCGAATCCAGATCAGATGGAGGACCAGCGCCTAGACAAGACCACAACGCATGATGTAGTCAGCCGGATCCAGGCCGAATCCAGATCAGATGGAGCACCTGCGCCTAGACACGACCACAACGCGTGATGTAGTCAGCCGGATCCAGGCCGTATCTAGATCAGATGGTGGACCTGCGCCTAGACAAGATCACAACGCATGATGTAGTCAGCCGGATCCGGGCCGTATCCAGATCAGATGGAGGACCTGCGCCTAGACACGACCACAACGCATGATGTAGTCAGCCGGATCCAGGCCGTATCCAGACCAGATGGTGGACCTGCACCTAGACACGACCACAACGCGTGATGTAGTCAGCCGGATCCAGGCCGTATCCAGATCAGATGGAGGACCTGCGCCTAGACACGACCACAACGCATGATGTAGTCAGCCGGATCCAGGCCGTATCCAGATCAGATGGAGGACCTGCGCCTAGACACCACCACAACGCATGATGTAGTCAGCCGGATCTAGGCCGTATCCAGATCAGATGGAGGACCTGCGCCTAGACACGACCACAACGCATGATGTAGTCAGCCGGATCCAGGCCGTATCCAGACCAGATGGTGGACCTGCGCCTAGACAAGACCACAACGCATGATGTAGTCAGCCGGATCCAGGCCGTATCCAGATCAGATGGAGGACCTGCGCCTAGACACGACCACAACGCATGATGTAGTCAGCCGGATCTAGGCCGTATCCAGATCAGATGGAGGACCTGCGCCTAGACACGACCACAACGCATGATGTAGTCAGCCGGATCCAGGCCGTATCCAGACCAGATGGTGGACCTGCGCCTAGACAAGACCACAACGCATGATGTAGTCAGCCGGATCCAGGCCGTATCCAGATCAGATGGAGGACCTGCGCCTAGACACGACCACAACGCATGATGTAGTCAGCCGGATCCAGGCCGTATCCAGATCAGATGGAGGACCTGCGCCTAGACACGACCACAACGCATGATGTAGTCAGCCGGATCTAGGCCGTATCCAGATCAGATGGAGGACCTGCGCCTAGACACGACCACAACGCATGATGTAGTCAGCCGGATCCAGGCCGTATCCAGACCAGATGGTGGACCTGCGCCTAGACAAGACCACAACGCATGATGTAGTCAGCCGGATCCAGGCCGTATCCAGATCAGATGGAGGACCTGCACCTATGCACTTATCTTTTATTTAGAATACATACAAATGTAATTTACGTCTTTTAGTTTGTCAAGACTAACTGAATGAGCATGTGAACGCCGTCAGCGTTAATCACAGGTTCGCGTTTAAAGTCTGATCATTTCGACAGAGGTGAATAATTCAAAGTTAACTTTAGCTGGAAATAACATTATTCAAGAACCGCTATAAAGCCAAAACAATCTCTGTTACCTTAAATTATATGTTTATCTCTGTAAAGCTGCTTTGAAACAATCCATTGTTAAAAGCGCTATATAAATGAAGATGACTTGACTTGACTCAAGAGATTTAAAGTGCTTTTGCTTTAGTGCAAAACCGGTATTAAAGCATGCCAGTATTTTCAATTCATATCACAGAGTAAAGAACAGTTACTTTTCCTCTAATGACAAATCATTGAGGTTTTGCTTTTTCAGAGAAAGACGACTAGATTGAAGAAACATCATGGGTTTGTTAATTCAGTCTGTTGATCAGTTAAACATGGACGATATTGTCACGGTTCTGTTATGTTTGGACTTTTTTTTTGCCATTTTCCCACCTGAGTTTGTTACCATAGTTACTTATTTAATTTCATAATTCTATTCAGCTGGTCGTCATTAATTACCTTGTTTGATCTGTGTAAGTCCTTGTGTTTCATTTGAGTTTTGTTGGGTCTTGTTTATTTTACGGATGTGTTTCCTTGCCTGCCTTTTGTTTAATTACCTGTGGATACTATTAAAGACCGATAACTGATAGTGACAGTCATTATCTGTCTATCTGGTTACAGTCACTGGTGACAGTGAATTAGTTAGTTATTTGTTGGTTGGTTGGATAGTTAGTTGGATAATCAGTTAGTTAGTTAGTTAGTTAGTTAGTTAGTCAGTCAGTCAGTCAGTCAGTTAGTTAGTTAAGGGTTACTCTTCATGTCTTGTGACTCTCTTCTTGGTGGAGGCTCATTGTGTCCATATCTAAGCATAAAGCTCAGGATCGTTGATGAGACAGTGATCAAGATCTATCGTTTTGACAGATTGATCTTCCCAGCATTAATCTCTTCATTATGAATGTTGGGACTTGTGTAACAAATTAGTGTAATGTGTTAGATTAGACAACTGAAATCTTCTTTAGTTTGAGATGGACAGATTTATTTTGTTGATGAATAAAAACAAAAGGTTTAGTCTGTTTCTGTGGCGTCTGCAGCAACAGCGTCATGAAGACAGATCTGGAAACAAGCGAAGCTGACGAGCTTGAGCAGAATAATCCGGTTTAGAGCTTTAGACTGTCCTGCAGCGAGTGAGGAGACGAGGGGGGTTGTGGGTAATTGGATGTGACCAAACGGGACCTGACGTTTCAGAAAGACATGATGTGTTCTTCCATAACATACTTAACACAGTAAATGTGGTAAAGCACGGTAGAGCCTGAAAGCTTTCAAATGGGCTGATTATTCTTACTGTACATGATGTTTGGGTTTGGTCTCGTTTATGAGAAAGTGGGGATCAAATCAGAGATTGCTATTTAAAATGCTTCTGTTGTTCATTTAGAAAAGTGTGATTGTTAATGAAACGATCTCAGTGTGTTTGTGTCTCAGCATCGCTGGAGCTTCATGAACTGTACCTTCTTCTTCTTCTTCTTTTAAAGGTGCATACCATGAACTGAACCTGATGATCTGAGACGGGAAAGCTGTACACATGATCACATGATCAATGACACTCGTTCACTTGCATCTGATTCTTCACACAGAATTAGAGCAGAAGATTCTTCTTTATTTTGTACTGTTATGTTTCTGTCTTTTTGAACTCCAGATTTTCAATGTAGTCTCATGTTTTTTTTTATTTAATTTTTTTTATCCCTGCTGTGTTTGTGTTCTCTCTTTATATAATCATTTCATCTGATGGCATTTTATATATAGAAGGCTGTTAATGTGATTATATGGGACTGAAGATCCAATCAGGAAAAGGGTTTAGAGGGGATTTACTGCTGACGCGAACACTTCTTAGCTTTTTTTCTTCCCATCAGAGCCGTGAGTTTCAGCGCTCCATTTGTTTTCTCATTTTACAGAAATAGACGCATAAGAACCAAACTGTTTCTCATTGTTTGTTTAAATGAGATGAAGTGAGATGCAGTTTCATGGGTTGAACAGATGGGGGAGTCATGACACTTCATTTACATCTGTGTGTTTGAGTAAGTGAGTTTGTGTGTGTGTGTGTGTGTGTGTGTGTGTGAGAGAGAGAGAGAGAGAGAGAGAGAGAGAGAGAGAGAGAGAGAGAGAGAGAGATTTTTTTTTTTTTTTAGAAAAAACTTTATTTAACAAGACAGTTTCATTGAAACAACATCTATGCAAACAACTTCAAATTAATAACATATCAAAAATGATTTCTCCCTCAATTACAGTACAGATGATACTATTATAACACCACTGCAATTTAAAACACTCTATGTCATTCATTACCTTATAATACTTGTATTCAACACCAACCCTAGCTTTTAAAAAAGCTTTAAAAAGAAGTACAACATCTTGACCATGTCTGTTCTCCATTCTATTCCTCCTTGTGATGTAAATTGCAAGTTTAGCTTGTCCAACAATAAAATTAATTAGCTGCCATTTTAATCTCTGTTTTTGACCATATATCGATCCCAAAATAAATATATTAAGTGTGACATTTTCCTGAAATCTTAAAAACAGATCCTTCAATAAAACAAAAAAGTATTTCCAATCTAATACATTCTGTGAAACAATGAAAAACCGTTTCTCTGGTACCACAAAAAGAACATTTGTCAACAACATCTGCATTTATAACAGAAACAAAAGCATTAATAGCTATAGCCCCATGCAATATACGCCACTGCAAATCCCCGGTTTGCTTATTCAATGGTGGTTTGTATATCACCCTCCAAACTGGCTCATCCTCTTCTTGTAACCCAAACTTTTCTCGCCACACAGTGTCTTTCTTCTCATTTAATGCCACTTTATTTAAAATTTTAATTAAACACATATACAACAATTTTCCTTCAACCAAACCCATTTCCAAATCATGCAACCCTTTTAAATCCAGCAAAATACCAGACATACCCTTTAAATCTGGAGAAATTACAATTTTCGGAAATGGATCTCTCATGTTTGGAACCAGGCTTCCATTACCAAAATTTTGCAACATAATTAGTTCTTCCTCTGTTAAAGGGTTAGTTCACCCAAAAATGAAAATTAAGTCATTAATTACTCACCCCCATGCTGTACCAACCCCGTAAGACCTTCGTTCGTCTTCGGAACACAAATGAAGATATTTTTGATTAAATGTGAGAGGTTTATCACTCTTCCATAGGCTCCCTAAGGGAATGAAACCTGACGGCCCAGAAAGTCACTAAAGAAAATGTTTAAATATTCCATGTCACAACAGTGGCTCAACTATAAGTTTATCAAGCGACGAGAATACTTTTTGTGTGAAAAAACAAACAAAAATAACGACTTTATTCGACTATTCCTTTTCTTCCTTGTAGGCCTGAAACGAGACTTCAAGAGATTTCCACGACGCACGCGCGAGAACTGAACTGAAGTAGTTGAAGGAGATCGCAATTCTCGCGCATGCGTCGTGAAAATCTCTTGAAGTCTCGTTTCAGGCCTACAAGGAAGAAAAGGAATAGTCGAATAAAGTCCGTATTTTTGTTTGTTTTTTCGCACAAAAAGTATTCTCGTCGCTTGATAAACTTATAGTTGAGCCACTGTTGCGACATGGAATATTTAAACATTTTCTTTAATGACTTTCTGGGCCGTCAAGTTTCATTCCCTTAGGCAGCCTATGGAGGAGTGATAAACCTCTCAGATTTAATCATAAATATCTTCATTTGTGTTCCGAAGACGAACGAAGGCCTTACGGGGTTGGTACAGCATGGGGGTGAGTAATTAATGACTTAATTTTCATTTTTGGGTGAACTAACCCTTTAATCTTCCTTTCAATGTTTTTAAAGTTATCTCAGTTTGACGGGAAGACCTCTGGCCTAATGCCGTGGCCAATGCAGATACATCACTTAAGTCAGGTCCTACAACATCAATTAAATCTTTTAGTTTTACGATACCAGAGCCACAAAGCCTTAGCGTAAGACCCGGAAAACACTCATTTGATAAAGCAAAACGAGCTCCTTTGACCAACGGCTCCTCGAACAACCAGAATAAAGAATCTGTCGTTCCATTCCTGGTAAAATTAAAATGTCCCTACATTTTAAAAAGTCCACGATAGAAAGAAGGTAAGTCCTTTAAGTTCAGCTGCTTATGATCCATAAGTATCAGAGTGCTGTCAAGTCCAAGTCTATCAGTCTTTTGTAGGATAATCTGGGCAGCTTTTCTCCATACCAGATCTTCAGGACCAGTTAACAGTCTCTGGATGAATTGCAAGCGAAAAGTTGCCAGTCTACTTGGAAGGTGCAGGCAGAAAATGTACGCTTTGAGGAACCCAATGGAGCCGATCCCCAAAAAAAATTAACAAACATTACTTGCAACCTGGAAAGCAAACCAGGAGGAGGGTCCACACATGTCAATCTATGCCACAATGATGAGGCAGTCAAATTGTTAATTATTAAAACCTTTCCTCTAAAGGATACCTGTGGATGTATCCACTTCCATCTCTTTAATCTACCCTCTATTTTTTCAACCACCCCAACCCAATTTTTTCCTTGCGTGACAGTATCCCCAATAAAGACTCCCAGGTATTTAATCCCTCCTTTTTTCCAAATTAACCCACCAGGTAATAATGGTGGACTCTTCTCCTATTTCCCAACAATCAATGCATCACTTTTACTCCAGTTTATTTTGGCAGCAGATATGCTTCCAAATTCTTCAACAATTTTAACCAAAGTATTTATGTCATCCTGTCCATTAACCATTATCATTACATCATCAGCATAAGCTGATATCTGATACTGCAAATTGTTGTGAGGTACTACTAAAACTTCTATTTTAGAACGCAACTTATTCAACAATGGTTCGATTGCTAAAGAGTATAGCATTCCAGAAAGAGCACATCCCTGTCTAATGCCTCTATTAACTTTAAAAGGGGCGCTCAAAATTTTTAGCATACTTTCAATATCTCTGTGCAGCACTTTAATTACTCCAATAAAACATGGGCCAAAACCAAAAGCATTAAAGGGGTCATATAATGCCATTTTTGTACAAGCTAATATGATTCTTTAGGGTCTAAATTAAAAGTTTGTAATATATTTTAATTAAAAATTCTCATTAGTATTGTAAGAAAACACTTATTTTACCTGGTAAAAAACAGCTCTGTTTTCAGCACGCCGTTTCAGTGTATATGACTTTAAATGATCATGAGCTTTGCTGACTCCGCCTCTCTGTTCTGTGCGTACACCAGAGCCGGCTCTGGCGTACACCGTTTGTAACACAATAACACAATAACCATAACGCGTTGTTCAGTATAAACGTGGGATTATGCATTATATTGAGAACGTCATACATAGAAAACATGCCGTAATGTACCCTGAGTGTAAACCTTAGACGCATTCATCGTGAAGCGTGCAGCTGGCGATTTACAAGGATTAATATAAATATTAATATAAAGTTTAATAAAATGTTACACTCACTTCAGTTCTTTTGGAGGTTCAGCAGGAACACGAATAGTTGGTACCGATCCTTTTTTCAGGAGCTTTTTAGCAAAACCAGCTTTATACTGATCATCGTTTATAAAGCAGTCTGGTGTGTGAAATGATTCGCGCAAACATGAGAGCATTGACGTTCCTCGTGGGGAATATTCCCTTCGAAAACAAACTCAGCCACTGCGTCTTCGGCGGTTCGGATTTAGGAACATTAAAATGACTGTGTTCGTTATTACACCCAAGAACAGAACACCACACTCGCTTAGAGCCATTCTGCTCATAGACAGAGCTCCAGCATATCAACAATGACCGCGCCGGTCCGCACGGAGTATGATTGACAGCTGGCTCACGAGCGAGGGCGGGTCTGTGTTGAAACTGCTGTCAATCAACAATCGTGGGAGGGGCGTGCGAGCTCGTGACGTCACAGGCTCGAACGGCTCGATTTGAGGCAAGGGAAAACATATAAGGAGATTAAAACAAAACCACTGGATGGATTTTTATCATTATATGATGGTTGTGTACAGACACTGCCAACACACATTTCAGTACAATCAACTTGTAAAAGTGCATGTACCATTATATGACCCCTTTAAGAGTTTTCCAAAGGTACTGGTGCTCAACTCTATCAAATGCTTTATCTTGATCAATGGAAACGAGTCCTATATTGATACCCAAAAGACCAGCAACTTCTATTATGTCCCGAACAAGAAAAATATTATCAAAATTAGCCCTAGTTGGCACGCAGTACGTTTGATCAGGATGTATGACCTGGCCCATCACCTCTCTCAATCTGTTGGCCAGAACCTTAGAGAAGACTTTCAAATCAGAGCACAACAAGCTCACTGGTCTCCACTTCTTAATTTCTTGCAAATCGCCTTTCTTTGGTAGAAGAGTAATCACAGCTCTCCTACAACTCAGAGGTAGAGAACCCTCAGCTATGCTCTCATTGAGAACACCCAAGAAATCCTCACCCATCACCTCCCAAAAGGCTTTGTAAAAATTCAATTGAAAGACCATCGATACCAGGCGCTTTTCCGCCCTCCATGTTCTGCATTGCATTCCAAAGCTCTTGCTCACACAAAGGCCTCTCAAGCACTGCCTTTGACTTCTCCTGTAGCTTTGGTAGACCCGCATAAAAGCTAGCAGAC
This sequence comes from Tiaroga cobitis, assembly GCA_030578255.1. Taxonomy (NCBI): domain Eukaryota; kingdom Metazoa; phylum Chordata; class Actinopteri; order Cypriniformes; family Leuciscidae; genus Tiaroga; species Tiaroga cobitis. The sequence goes on from CM060593.1 coordinate 53,645,558, forward strand.
ATTTCTTCCTCATATTCACTCCCATACAGTTCATTACAGAACCTCACAGCCCGCTGTCTTATTTCAGACGGCGCTGTCAGCTCTTGCCCATTTTCTGAGCGTAGTGAGTGAATATATCGACTCTGGCCATTTTTTCTTTCTAAATTAAAAAAGAATTTGGACGGGGCATCCATTTGCTTGAGATTTTAATAACGTGACCTGACCAAAGCTCCGTTTGCCATCGTGCCCAGTAGGTCCGCAATACATAACTTTTTCAACATGACATCATGACTTTTGCGTAAACAGACACGCCACTTTCAAGTCAAGTGGCGTGTTATCTATACGCATTTTGAGATATCCGCGTGTATGCGTGTATGTCTACGCCTAATGTCCAAGTGATTCCGCGTATATGTACACGCCATTAAATTTCCGAGCGAAACGAAGCAAAATGAAGATCTACATCTGGGGAGCGATATTTTTTCTTCCCTAGGATGGCAGGGGAAGACTCATAAATGCTATTAACCCCAGTGACGGGTAGGTTTAGGGACGGAGTGGAGGTAGGTCATATATTTATATATACAGTAATAACGTTAAGTCAACTGCGTTCATAAACACGCTGAAAAGCGATTGTGCGTGTTGATAGCACGCCAAAAATGGAAATACGAATTGGCGTGTCATACACACGCAATTTTATGAGATCAGTCTGACTTTTTGGACTTCAGGGCATCAATACCACTCTGCTCTCCAGTGATCTCTATTAATGATTGCAACTCCACAATTTCAGCTTCAAGTTTTTCCAATTTTTGTGCTATATTTTTAGAGACACTAAAAGTATACTGTTGACATAACAATCTAATTTCAACTTTCCCATAGTCCCACCACTGGCGTAAGTTTACAAAACACTCTTTTTTCATTTTAATTCTTTCCAGAAAAAGACAAAAACCTCTTTAAACTTTAAATCACTCAACAGAGAAACATTAAAATGCCAATAGGCACTCTTTGACCTAATATTTGCTATAAAGAATTTACATGTAACAATAGCATGATCAGAGAAACCAGATGGACTAATTACACAACTTTTCATGATATTAAAATGGTGTTTAAAAGAATATAATCTATCTAATCTGGCCAAAGAAATTAAATTCTCTCGAGTATGTGTCCACGTATATTGTTTATCATTTTTATACAAACGCCTCCATATATCACACAATTTATGAGTTTCAATCAATGTTTGCATAGCACGGCTTGAGGCTTCATGAGGCTCAGCATGATTTCGATCTAATACATAATTCCCTGTGCAGTTGAAATCACCACCTAAAAACAAATATTCATCTGAATTACAGCTCTGCAAGACTCCATTGAGATTATTAAAAAAACAAACTCTCTCAGCGCCATTAGTGGGAGCATACACATTAATAAACACAACATTGAATTTTTCAAATTGTGCCCGTATAGCAATAAGTCTACCAGGAATTTCTTGTTTCACAGCATCACTCCTTCCCACTCTTTTCTCCAGTCAATTTCATTTAGACCATCACTGTGTGTCTCCTGAATAAACACAACATCTATTTGCTTTTGTTTTATTAATTCAAATAATAGTGCTCTTTTGTATGGATCTCGTGCCCCATTCATATTAAGAGTGCCTACCCTCACTGCACTCATTAAAAAAATAAATGAGAGAAGGACTCGAATTAAGACAAGCTTCAGTGTGTAGGAGCAAAATGGACTATATCGTTTCAAACTCATCCTCTACTTGAAGTTCTGATCTCAACTTTGCAACAAATTTCTTTAATCTGTAAATTTCTTGAACAGTAAACTGTTCTTCACCCTCGCCTCGCATTAACATCCCCACAGAATCAACGAACATTTTACGGTCTGGGAAGAAATCTATAACCTGGAGATTTTTCATGTTTTTTGTTTTTTGTAAAAAAGACCTAACTTTTCCAAAACAGTAAGCACTACGCCTACTCCTTTTGTCCAAAGTATCACTATCAGAATCCTCAGCAGTACTGCTTTCAACATCCTTACATGCATCAACTTGTGTTTCTGGCAGTTGTTTTGACTTTGTATCCCCTTTTTTAATTTTATTCCTTTTCCTTTTAACAGAGGGCATCTTAAAAATTGCACCATCACTCACATACTCCTCACTAACCCCATCTTCCATCACCAGATCAACTGTTTTGTCAATAACATTCAATGTTTCCACCTCTACCATTCCTGAACTTCCCATCCCTGCATCACTTGTTCCAGCCTCTGCTGTATCCCTCACAGCTTCAGCTTGTTCGTGCTCGACTGCTCTGACGGCATCGTTCTCCACAACTACTGCGTTCGCCACTGCATTCACATTAGTGTCCTCAGTCTGTCCCGGACACAAACTTCTGATGTGCCCCTCCCCTCCACATTTAAAATATTTCATCGTCTCAGAGCTTGCTAACTAGGGTTGGGTATCGGTTGGGTTTTATCCGATATCAGTACCTACTCTGTATTTTTTAAACGGTTCCGGTGCTTAAACGGTGCCTGAAACGGTACTTAAGACAAACGAAACCGCTCACAATTTGTCAAAAAATAATACCCTTTTATTTGCAGGGCCAAACTGGACACAATAGTAACTTAAATCTTTAAACAATATAAATATTAGTAACGTATGGTAACAATAAATAAACCAATATAAAATAAAAATTCACATTTACATAATATCAAATAAAACAATATTGTATCAAACAATGTAATAATACTGGAGATTAATAGAGATTACAATCAGGGTAATCTAATATCTAATATCGGCTACAGGTTCCCATGTTTTGTCTGCTTGAAGTTAGATGAGTTGATGAGTTATCTGGTCATTGTACTAGTTACGCAGTGCTTAGCTTGGCGAGTTTGGTATTTCGTTCCCACTGCGCCTTAGCTACGCAGCTTTGAGTAAACCTATGAAAGAGAACGTCTCTGGTTACTGGTTTAACCCATGTTCTCTGAATAGGGAACGAGACGCTGCGTTCGCTGCCAAACTCCTAGCGCTGCCGACAAGCTGCCTTTTTCGGCAGAGAAATCTGAGGAGCAGATGATGCGCGCGCTAATATAATATGACGACGTAAGAGCGTCAAGGCGGCGCCCGCGCCATCACTTTACACGTGAAATGCAGCCAAACCTTGGAGCGTTTTGTCTTCGGCATCTTCATTAATCCCCTCGCTATCAGCAGACGTTCCGGGAGTCTCCCGCATATTGATAACGGCTCCCTGATGCCCGCAAATTGGTTAAAATCTCCCGGAATCTAGAGCGAGCGAGCAAGAGCGCGCATGCGAGACAGAACAGACTGTGCTCCAAACCGTATAGTGCGCGCACGAGGGAGAGAGCGAGAGACTTTGTGTGTGTGCGCCTCATGACAGAGACTCAGGCACCGATATCAGGCACCGAAATTTTCGTTCTTATTCGGTCTGGTTACTACCGTTTACGTCGGAACCGGTTCCCTATTGGCACCGCGTTTCGGTACCCAACCCTATTGCTAACACAACATAATCGAAGCCATCAAATCTAAATTTAAATGCCACATTTATTTCCTCAACTTCACTTTTTAATACCATGTAAACTTGCCGTCTGAATGAGACTACATGTTTAAGTAAAGGGGATTTACAGCCCAACGGCACTTTTCTCATTTGTGACACAATTTTTCCATGTCTGGACAATTCTGTGATCAGCAACTCATCTTTTATAAACGGGGGGACATTGGACAAAATGATCTTTTTTGCCGGTTGAACTAAAGGCATTACGGGCGTAAAAGTCTCCTGTATGACAATTCCGTTTTGCACCACGCTGTTTACTTTCTCAACGTTATCTAAGAAAATCACTACCGCACTATTCATGCGAGACGCTGACATTATGCTGTCGTGACCGACAACATTTCCAACCGCCAAACTACATTTTTCTACTGAACAATTCATTGCAGGTGCATTTTTAATGCCATGCCTGCATGAAAGCCGATCATAACTGAGGCGTTCAGAGGACGCCATCGCCAACCAGCACTTGCTGGAAGACTGCGCTCCTCAGTTTACCTCATAACCTGCTACCCTCTAACTTAGTTACACACAATAATATAGGCTATATGTTTAAAAATTGTTATTTGGACCAGAAATAACAAAAACAATAGGGAGAAAAAGAAAGAAAACTCACTCTCACCGTAGAACTCTCACTCACACGCATCCACTCACTCCCGCATGCGCACACATAGAGAGAGAGAGAGAGAGAGAGAGAGTGCGTGAGAGAGAGAGAAAATGTGTGAGAGAGAGAGAGAGAGAGAGAGAGAGAGAGAGAGAGAGAGAGAGAGAGTGTGTGTGTGTGTGTGTGTGAGAGAGAGAGAGAGAGAGAGAGAGAGAGAGAGAGAGAGAGAGAGAGAGAGAGTGTGTGTGTGTCTGGACCTCCTCTCTATATGCTGTTTCATTATTGGCAGTATCGAGTCCCACTATGTTTGTGTCGTCTGCAAGTTTATTGACGGTAGTTGAATTGTGGGAGTAGGTGCAGTTGTATGTGGACAGAGACTGGACTAAGAGCACCGACCCGGTACTGGCAATGATGGTGTTAGAGCAGATGTGGCCAAACATGACGTGCTGGGGTCTGTTAGTGAGAATAATAAGGGCTCCCAGACCCAGTGTTTGCAGTTTTATTGGATTGACGGTATTAAATGTGGAACTACACTAACCTAAATGATTATTAGGAACACCATACTAATATTGTGTGGGTTAGGGTTAGGGTTAGGGTTAGGCTTCAGAACTGCCTTAATTCTACGTGGCATTGATTCAACAAGGTGCTGAAAGCATTCTTTAGAAATGTTGGCCCATATTGATAGGATAGCATCTTGCAGTTGATGGAGATTTGTGGGATGCACATCCAGGGCACGAAGCTCCCGTTCCACCACATCCCAAAGATGCTCTATTGGGTTGAGATCTGGTGACTGTGGGGGCCATTTTAGTACAGTGAACTCATTGTCATGTTCAAGAAACCAATTTGAAATGATTCGAGCTTTGTGACATGGTGCAATTATCCTGCTGGAAGTAGCCATCAGAGGATGGGTACATGGTGGCCATAAAGGGATGGACATGGTCAGAAACAATGCTCAGGTAGGCCGTGGCATTTAAACGATGCCCAATTGGCACTAAGGGGCCTAAAGTGTGCCAAGAAAACATCCCCCACACCATTACACCACCACCACCAGCCTGCACAGTGGTAATAAGGCATGATGGATCCATGCTCTCATTTTGTTTACTCCAAATTATGACTCTACCATCTGAATGTCTCAACAGAAATCGAGACTCATCAGACCAGGCAACATTTTTCCAGTCTTCAACTGTCCAATTTTGGTGAGCTCTTGCAAATTGTAGCCTCTTTTTCCTATTTGTAGTGGAGATGAGTGGTACCCGGTGGGGTCTTCTGCTGTTGTAGCCCATCCGCCTCAAGGTTGTGCATGTTGTGGCTTCACAAATGCTTTGCTGCATACCTCGGTTCGGTTGTAACGAGTGGTTATTTCAGTCAAAGTTGCTCTTCTATCAGCTTGAATCAGTCGCCCCATTCTCCTCTGACCTCTAGCATCAACAAGGCATTTTCACCCACAGGACTGCCGCATACTGGATGTTTTTCCCTTTTCACACCATTCTTTCTAGACCCTAGAAATGGTTGTGCGTGAAAATCCCAGTAACTGAGCAGATTGTGAAATACTCAGACCGGCCCGTCTGGCACCAACAACCATGCCACGCTCAAAATTGCTTAAATCACCTTTCTTTCCAATTATGACATTCAGTTTGGAGTTCAGGAGATTGTCTTGCCCAGGACCACCCCCCTAAATGCATTGAAGCAACTGCAATGTGATTGGTTGATTAGATAATTGCATTAATGAGAAATTGAACAGATGTTCCTAATAATACTTTAGGTGAGTGTATAATGCACAAACAGCATCCTGACGTAGCTGTTGGGATTTTCCAAGGGTGTAAGAGCTGCGTGCAATGCGATCGAAACAGCGTCATCTGTGGATCTGTTGATCCTTTATGCAAACTGGTGTTTGTTGAGGTCAGGAGGGATACATGCTTTAATGTGTGTCAAAACCAGTCTCTCAAAACATTTCACTGGGGTTAGAACAATTGGCCAGTAATCATTGATGCAGGTAATGGCTGAGGTTTAGGGTATAGGGATTATGGTGGCAGTTTTCAGACAGGTGAGGACAGTGATGAGGTGAATGGGGAGTTTTATAAACCCCAGGAACGTTTGTTTAGATCTGGTCCAGTGTTTTATTTTTCCTTGTTTTAATGTCCACATTTTGGTCAAATTTGGCCAGAACAGCCTTTAGACATGAGTGATTAAAATCACCTACCACAATAAAAAAGCTCTTTACCACGGCTAGCTTAACATTACAGTAACATTACAGCACAACAGTCCCTTAGACTGAGCCTATAATCTCTGACGGATGGGGCCGGAGTCACTGTGTGCACGTCCCAAGCAACAGTCCCTTAAACTGAGTGTATAATCTCTGACGGGATGGGGCCGGAGTCACCGGGTGCATGTCCCAAACAACAGTCCCTTAGACTGAGCTGTAATCTCTGACGGGATGGGGCCGGAGTCACCGGGTGCACGTCCCAAACAACAGTCCCTTAGACTGAGCTGTAATCTCTGACGGATGGGGCAGGAGTCACCGGGAGCTCGTCCCAAACAACAGTCCCTTAGACTGAGCTGTAATCTCTGACGGGATGGGGCCGGAGTCACCGGGTGCACGTCCCAAACAACAGTCCCTTAGACTGAGCTGTAATCTCTGACGGGATGGGGCCGGAGTCACCGGGTGCACGTCCCAAACAACAGTCCCTTAGACTGAGCTGTAATCTCTGACGGGATTGGGCCGGAATCACCGGGTGCACGTCCCAAACAACGGTCCCTTAGACTGAGTGTATAATCTCTGACGGGATGGGGCCAGAGTCACCTGGTGCAAGTCCAAAACAACAGTCCCTTAGACTGAGCTGTTATCTCTGACGGGATGGGGCCGGAGTCACCGGGTGCACGTCCCAAACAACAGTCCCTTACACTGAGCTGTAATCTCTGACGGGATGGGGCCGGAGTCACCGGGTGCATGTCCCAAACAACAGTTCCTTAGACTGAGCTGTAATCTCTGACGGGATGGGGCCGGAGTCACCAGGTGCACGTCCCAAACAACAGTCCCTTAGACTGAGCTGTAATCTCTGACGGATGGGGCAGGAGTCACCGGGAGCTCATCCCAAACAACGGTCCCTTAGACTGAGCTGTAATCTCTGACGGGATGGGGCCGGAGTCACCGGGTGCACGTCCCAAACAACAGTCCCTTAGACTGAGCTGTAATCTCTTACGGGATGGGGCCGGAGTCACCGGGTGCTCGTCCCAAACAACAGTCCCTTAGACTGAGCTGTAATCTCTGACGGGATGGGACCGGAGTCACCGGGTGCAGGTCCCAAACAACAGTCCCTTAGACTGAGCTGTAATCTCTGACGGGATGGGGCCGGAGTCACCGGGTGCACGCCCCAAACAACAGTCCCTTAGACTGAGCTGTAATCTCTGACGGGATTGGGCCGGAATCACCAGGTGCA
>CM060593.1:53658125-53710625 GCA_030578255.1 Tiaroga cobitis
GTATAGTTTTTTTTTTTTTTCTCAGTAAAACCGATTATGTTTATCAGTGGTTGTATATCAAGCAAGGCCACGTTTGTGTGCATTTTACTTTGTGATTTCACTGGAACAAATAGAGAGTGTCCGCAACTGATTAAAGCACGCGTCCGTGTGAAGACTGCGCGACGCAGCGCGAGCCACAGAGAACACTGTATCCACGCCACTGATCGCAGTCAACGACCACTTTAATCACTTGATTTCAAAAACAACACATTTCAGCGTGCTAGATCGCCTCTTATTTAACAAACGAACGAAATGAATGCTCTGCTAGTTAACTAGAGATGTTTTATTTATTTGTATTAGTTACATCCGTGCATCGAGACGTTTCAAAAGTGGTGGGGACAATATCGACCCTGGCAGGGACATGTCCCACCCGTCCCACCCGCAAATTACGCAAACTAGCTGTAGTTTGTTTATTAAGCGTGCAGGGCAACCACCCAGTAGAGAATTACAATAATCTAGCCTTGATGTCATGAACGCATGAACTAATTGTTTCCCATTTCCCAATGAGAGCATATGGCGTAGTGGCAAGTAAACTTGGTTGGCTTCGGCCTCTGTTTGCTTTGGGTTCATGTGTCTGTCGACCGCAGCACGTCTGTGTTTAGATTCTGAACTCATATCAATGACTCCAGAACAATGCCGTGAGACGTTGTTAATGTCCCTCCAATAATATTGTGTTTTATATCAAGGCTTCTGTTTAATTTCAGTGTTTGTGAATCCATATCAAGCTAATACTTTCATGAGTAATCCACGAAATGGAATATACAACCCATACGTCTACAGGAGGTACAGTAAACACACACACACTAACACACTCACTCACTCACACACACACTCACACACACACACACACACACACACTCACTCACACACATTTCACAGACTTATATATACATCTCGTTATAAATACTCTAACCAAACTCTCACAGAGCACTGACTGCATTGTAACATTTTAAACAGAAATATTATAAAATCATCATGTACTTTTTTCATATCTTGTTTTTTGAAAATTAGATTAGACTCAAATGCAGGTTTTGTCAGATTTAGCTCAATTCTGGGAACAAATTTGTCCCCAAACTATAGCTAAATATGTACAAAAACACACACAAAACTATATTAATGCTCATAAATCTTATGAAATGTTGAATATAAATGTTTGAGTTTTTAGAAACTTAATCTTGGACTAAGAAACAGAATAAAACTAGAATTGAATTGATTGTGAAAAGCATACTGAAAACATCTCGGTTACGACTATAACCATGGGTCCCTTAGAAGGGAACTCTACGCGGTGTTCAAGTACTGAAGCTATGGGAATGCTCCTGTATGATTGTGTCTGAAGCACGTGTTCAACCGACTCCACTGTCAATGGTGCACCGTCAGCCCATGATACGTGACGGCGTACAGCGGAAGCTATAAAGGACACCCAAAACACAACAGAGTTAGGCGAAGCGATGTCTCGTACCCTTCTCAGGGAACCAAGGTTACTGTTGTTACTGAGACATTCCCTTTCTAGTGTGAGACCTAGTGTGAGTCCTAGTGCGAGTCCTAGTGAGAGTCCTAGTGAGAGTCCTAATGCAACAGTCCTAGTGAGAGTCCTAATGCAACAGTCCTAGTGCGAGAGTCCTAGTGTGAGTCCTAGTGTCTCCTAGTGTCTCACACTAGTGTCCTAGTGTCTCCGCATCTATCTTAATCACTCCTAGTGCGAGTCCTAGTGCTAGATCTAGTGCGAGTCCTAGTGCGAGTCCTAGTGCGAGAGTCCTAGTGCGAGTCCTAGTGCGAGAGTCCTAGTGCGAGTCCTAGTGCTAGATCTAGTGTGAGTCCTAGTGCGAGAGTCCTAGTGCGAGAGTCCTAGTGCGAGAGTCCTAGTGCGAGTCCTAGTGCTAGATCTAGTGCGAGTCCTAGTGCGAGTCCTAGTGCGAGAGTCCTAGTGCGAGTCCTAGTGCGAGAGTCCTAGTGCGAGAGTCCTAGTACGAGTCCTAGTGCTAGATCTAGTGCGAGTCCTAGTGCGAGTCCTAGTGCGAGAGTCCTAGTGCGAGAGTCCTAGTGGGAGAGTCCTAGTGCGAGAGTCCTAGTGCGAGAGTCCTAGTGCGAGTCCTAGTGCGAGAGTCCTAGTGCGAGTCCTGGTCCGAGAGTCCTAGTGCGAGAGTCGTAGTGCGAGAGTCCTAGTGCGAGAGTCCTAGTGCGAGAGTCCTAGTGCGAGAGTCCTAGTGTGAGTCCTAGTGTGAGTCCTAGTGTGAGTCCTTGTGCGACAGTCCTAGTGTGAGTCCTAGTGTGAGTCCTTATGCGAGAGTCCTAGTGTGAGTCCTTGTGCAAGAATCCTAGTGTGAGTCCTAGTGTGAGTCCTTATGCAAGAGTCCTAGTGTGAGTCCTTGTGTGAGTCCTTATGCGGCAGTCCTAGTGTGAGTCCTAGTGCGACAGTCCTAGTGTGAGTCCTAGTGCGACAGTCCTAGTGTGAGTCCTAGTGTGAGTCCTTATGCGAGAGTCCTAGTGTGAGTCCTAGTGTGAGTCCTTATGCGAGAGTCCTAGTGTGAGTCCTAGTGTGAGTCCTTGTACGAGAGTCCTAGTGTGAGTCCTAGTGCAAGTCCTCTTGGAGAGAAACCCGCACAGGTGAACTGAAGCACAGCAGCATCTGTTCAGTCTTACGCCACTGAGCAGTCTGGTGGATATAACACACTCAAGAGCAGGCAGGTATGACAGGTATGCCTGCAAGATGCCCTGCTGCCACATAAGCTTTGCCAACCAAGTTAGATGTTGTTCTGCAGGGCTTGGTGGCCAATGTTGGGGCCTTGAGGAACGATGCCGCCTCAGGGGAGAGATAACTCGCAAGCCTCTCCAGCCCTGGTTATCGCCTCATACCCATGCTCACTCAGCCCCATGATTTTAGAGTTCGAGACCATAGGGCTAAAGAGTCGGACAGAAAAAGGCTTGTTGCAGGACCTGGAATCTGGAAAGAGTGGCTGGCCCCAACGTGGAGGTTGTAATTGGCTAGGATTTCCTGTTTATCATGCACCCAGCCCATACGTGCTCTGCTCCCAAAAAGACAACGCAGAGATTGTGTGTATCCCTGTCCGTGATGGAGCGAGTGCACAGGGAAATCTAAACCTAAATCTAAAATCTAAATAGAAACTTGAGACAGTTGACATAGAGTGCTTGCTGAAAACACAGAAGCTGTTGTGTTTTGGGAATCCTTTATAGCTTCCATGGTACACCGTCACGTTCAGACACAATCCTGCAGGAGCGTTCCCATAGTGTCAGTACTTGGACACAGCTTAGAGCTCCCTCTAAAGGGAACACCAACAACAACGAGCCTTCATCAAGGAGCCATTTCTGGAAAAAAAAGCTCAAGTTGGTGGATGAGAATAACTTTTTCTACGTGAACACAGATGCGCATAGTGAGATAAATGCAGTGCCATCAGTCGTTGATGACACTCCTTCAGTCTTATGTGTCTTATGTGTGTTTTTTAGGATGAAGTCTCCAGCCGAGCGCCGGGCCGAGATCTGTGAAGACTTCTCTCCCTGCCGTCTGCTTGCGCTCCGCTTTGGCTCACAGCTGGCCTATCAAACGTATTTCAGCGCTCAGCAGCACAGGCCCAACCCACATCTGCGTCCGTACTGAGCCCCGCCTCCAACTCAATGAAACCCCTGAGCCCCGCCTCCGACTCAATGAAACCCCTGAGCTCCGCCTCCGACTCAATGAAACCTCTTCATTTAACCTGTTGACTGTTACATATTTTAGTAATTATCAGGAATTAGGTGTCATTGGAAAGCTTAAACACTCGAAATTCATCCAGGGAAAACTCTTTTAAAATTGGACATTGTGTTACCATGGAAATGCACCATAAAATATTTTATCAGGCCCCTCCCCCTCGTCGTCGGTGTCATGTTTCATATATTACAAAATTTACTGCTGTGTTTTGACAGGATAACACAGGTGGCAAAAAAATCTCTCACAGGATCCTCAATTTTTGTGAAATCAACTTTAAATTTGTAACACAACTGACTTTGGTTTTCTAGCAATTTTAGACTTCAAATAATTTTTTTAAGAATAAAAAAATATAAAACGTTTAGTTCAGAACATTTGCTATGTCTGCTTGCTATTATCTTTCTGACCAACCAAAGCATTCATGAATTGCAACTTGAGTTTGGATCTATGTTCATAAAGAGAGGTGACAGTTTACAGGTTAAATAATCATTTATAGATCAGTTTAACCCTATTCACACACACATATATATATATATATATCCTTTTGTGCCATGCGTACGTTACTAACGTCCTCTCGCTCAATGACAACGGGCCAGTTTTCCCAGATATTTACGAAACTGACAATTTCTCTTTTGTTTAAGCACTAAAGGACAAGTTCGGTATTTAACACTTAAAGCCCTGTTTTAAGATCGTTTCTGATGAAATAGAACGGTTAAGTTTGAAATTTGGACACTTGCTGCTGGCCCGAGAATTTCCGGTTTCTGTGGGTACAACCACAGAAACCGAAGATTCTCGGGCCAGCAGCATGTGTCCAAATTTCAATCTTAACCGTTCTATTTCATCAGAAACGATCTTAAAACAGGGCTTTAAGTGTAAAATACCGAACTTGTCCTTTAAAATTTATTCAAAGCTGAGTTCATGACTGCAAATGTATTTGTATTTCCATACAAAAATGAACCTAATGTGAGGACTAAAATGTTGAAGCCATGTGTTTCACAAGAGATCAGTCGTTTTGCATGTGGTGCTGGTTTTTAATCTGTCTTTGTTTATCAATAAAGCGCTTTCACAAGTAAGCTCCTGCAAACCTGGGACTTCGTCTGCTCGTTATTCCAGCTGACCTCAGTGTGTGTGTGTGTGTGTGTGTGCCTCTCCGAGATCCACGTGTACACGCAGTTATTCTGAGTCTCCTGAGTGAGATCGCACTGATCTTTTACAGACTTCAGCCACTGCACTGCAGCTGCGCGACTCAGACGGGGAAATTACACAGAGGGAGTCCAAGAGCAGGACTCTGCAGGAATAAATAGCCGAGCAGAAATACTCTCTCTGAAGGGCTCATGTCAGCTCAGCATCTGAACCCTTGACCAAAGCCACGAGATCCAGCGCAGTCCAGCGGCGTTCAGCGCAGTCCAGTCCAGCAGCTCTGTGTGTGTGTCCAGCGGCAGCGTGTGTGAGGAGCGTCCAGGTGCCGGAAACACAGGAGCCTCAGATGCTCTCGGCCCCAAACAGCGCCGCCGGAGGAGCCTCTGTAATTAAAGTCTTTATACGAAGCGGTTTCCTCCGCTGACGAGCCGCTCGCACGCAACAGGGATATGTGGAGTTTGTGGAGTTTGTGATCAGGTGAACAGCGCCATCTGTATGTTAGTGTATGTGTGTGTGTGTGTGTGTGTGTGTGTGTGGATATTCCTTGGGGTTTTAAGGCAGCTGGCATCCAAAAAGTTGAATTATTGCATCTGCTGTTTATTATCTTGTCACTTCATACTTATATTCGTCTTTCCAGTCCAGTCCTCTTTAGAAAATAAAATAAATATTTCTTTCCTTGTTCACTTTTTCCATATTCTAATATATGTTTTACATTATATTGTCCTATACCAATTTCTTGTAACTGATGTTTCAACTCTTGGCTTTCTTGTGTAAATGTCCTGACTGACTGGTTCCTCCTCTTGATATTCGTCACATTGACCTGTGGGATGTTTTCCTAAAATACAAAGCGTTCCATTTAACTTACTATGCCCAATCCGAAGTCTTGTTATTACAACTTGCTCTTTCCTGCTATCTCTCTTATAATATCTACTTTATTTTGAATCATGTATAGATGTCTTCCTTTACTTTCATGATCCCATTGATATTGCCATATTTCCATCACCTTTTTCCACACTAGACTCTTACCTTCTGATTTTGACAATTTAATTTCAATGTCAACATGCTCTTTTTTTGTTGCCTTTTTTTGCCAATCTATCAACTTTCTAATTTCCCTGTATGCCCACGTGTGCTGGTATCCACAAATATACATTTCCGCCTTGTCTACCCTTGAACTTATAAACAAGAGTTCATATAATATTTCTTTATGACAACTAGCTTTTCCAGTCTTCATACTCATAAGAGCTGATACAGAGTCACTACATACTAAAATGTTGCTATCCCTGGATTGTTCGATCCATTCTAATGCAATACCTATAGCACATAATTCAACAGCATAAGCATTTAGGTTGTCAGATGTTCTTTTGCTAATGTTTAGGGATGTATACCGCAGACCCTGTTGCATCTGTTTGTAAGTCCTTTGACCCATCTGTAAAAATCTGAACACTGTCTTTATACTTGTTGTTCTAATATTCATTGGTTATATCTATATTTCTGTTACATCCTTTAATTAATAAAAGCTCTAGATCAACGTTCGGAATTTCAAAAGTCCAAATTGGTTTAGCAGGCCATAACACAGTATTAGCAAATCTTTTTTTATACACTTCCATTTCTTTTGCAATTAAATCCCCTGTCCAGCCAAAACTGTCTTTCTTTCTTCTCTCCTCTTCCCAGCACTTCTGTAACACATTTTTTGTTGGATGACTATCCTCGTGCGTGCCCTCTAAGATTTATCCAATAGTTAGCTGACAATTGTTTCCGTCTAAGCCACATGGCATTTCCCCTCGCTCCATCTGAAGTGCACGTACTGGAGAAGTTTGATCGCCCTAACCCATATTCTTAAAGCACACGACTGCTCAATGTCCAGTGCAGCTAATGTTGTCTTTAACCCAAATGCAACACTCCCATTGTCTAACTTATAACCGTCTTACTCCCACTCCCATAACTTAGATCGTATTAAAGCAATGTAGATATATTTCAAAGCTGAAACACTTGCTCCCCATCCCAACCCTGCAAGACACCTCATCACATTAGCCCTTTTTTACATTTATTAACTGTATACTTTATATGTTCTCTCCATGTTAGTTTTGTGTCAAAATATAATCCCAAGAAACGAAAACATTCAACTTTCTCTAATATACTTCCATACATTTTCAACTTAATTTCCTTATCCTTCTTTTAATTTGAAAAAACATTACTTTTGATTTTTCCACTGAGAATTTAAATCCCCATTTTATTCCCCCAATTTTTAACTTGATCAATGCCGCATCTTCTTTGGAATATACTCAACATTTCTAGCTTTCTTCCATATTGTCAGAAACCAATCAGAGTCCACATCTCACACCACACAACGATCACTCTCTCCTGAGTTCTAATCACCTGCACCTGTTCCCAATCAGCATCTAGCTCCATAAAAACACCCAGTTCACATTCAATCTTTGTCAAGTCTCCAACAGGAACAGACGACTTACCACTTTTTTACGAAGTCTCTGATACAACCTGTCCTCGTCGCGTAACGTATACTCACCTGAATGATACTAACCTCTGTGTCCTTGTTCTGATGTTCCTAGAAGCTTCAACTATATCCGGGTCTCCTGAGTCCTGAGCCGCAGGGATCTGTGTTAGGCCCTTTATTATTCTCAATATATATGCTGCCACTTGGTAATATTCTAAGGAAACATGGAATTAGTTTCCATTGTTATGCTGATGACACTCAAATATATATTTCATCACGGCCAGATGAATACGCTAAATTATCCAAATTGACAGATTGTGTTAAAGATATAAAATATTGGATGACGCGTAATTTTTCTTTTATTAAATCCAGACAAGACAGACGTAATACTTATCGGTTGTAAAAACCGTCCACAAAACCTTTCACAGCACGACTTTAACATAGTAGGATGCCCTGTTACTTTATCCGCTACAGTAAAAGACCTGGGTGTTACATTAGACTGCAACCTGTCTTTTGAAAAGCATATTTCATATGTTACAAAAACAGCCTTTTTCCACCTTAGAAACATTGCTAAGCTACGTAACATGCTATCAGTCTCTGATGCAGAAAAGTTAGTTCATGCATTCATGACCTCGAGACTAGATTACTGTAATGCTTTATTAGCTGGTTGTCCTGCATCTTCAATAAACAAGCTACAGTTAGTCCAAAATGCAGCCGCTAGAGTTCTTACTAGATCAAGAAAATATGATCATATAACACCGATTTTATCATCACTTCATTGGTTACCTATAAAGTTCCGTATTAATTACAAGGTATTACTTTTGACTTATAAAGCTCTAAATGGTTTAGCTCCAGTCTATTTAACGGATCTTCTATCGCCCTACAATCCATCGCGCTCTTTAAGATCACTAAATTCGAGGCTTCTGGTCATTGATATCCAGATCCACCAAAGGAGGCAGAGCATTTTCACATTTAGCTCCGAAGCTCCGGAATAGCCTTCCTGATTGTCCGTTGCTCAGACTCGCTCTCCCAGTTTAAAACTAGACTGAAGACGCATCTATTTAGCCAGGCATTCATATACATTTTTTATCTTACAGTTACTGTAAATTCGGCCTCTAGTTCATAAACGCCAGAGGAGAACTGGCCCCCGACTGAGCCTGGGTTCTCCCAAGGTTTGTTTTCCTCCATTGGGTCATCTGATGGTGTGTTAGGACACCTTTAGGTCACTGGATGGAGTTTTTCGGTTCCTTGCCACTGTTGCCTTTGGCTTGCTCAGTTGGGGATATTCAAATTAATTAACCAATCATACCATTGATCAGCTCTACCAAACTTGGATGTCTTTTTTTTCCAGTAATAAACAAACATTGTTAAGTTGTTTTGATTCTGTGAAGCAGCTTTGATACAATCTGTACTGTGAAAAGCGCTATATAAATATATTTGACTTGACTTGACTTAAATAAAGCTTTATGTTGATTCACTTACCTCAGTCTCCGAGCCTGTATCCTGACACATGTAGCACCATCATCTGCGAATAAAGACCTCCCTATATCCCCTGGAAGATTTAAATAAATATCATTAATCATAATGGAAAATAAAGCTGGACTAATCACACTCCCCTGTGGTGTCCCATTTTCTACAACATATTGCTTTGATAAATCTACCCCAATTTTCACCTGCATATTCATTTTATTTAAGAAATCCATAATCCAATTGAACATTTTCCCTACAACTCCCATTCAATGTAATTTGACTAAGAGACAACATATCCTTTACGCAACATGTCGTACGCTTTCTCCACATCAGAAAATACTGCTACTACAGTTTCTTTATTTACTTGTGCTTTCCTCATTTCCTCCTCCAAACTTATATTATTTCTTCCTTTTCCAAAACCTCTATGACATAAAGCCATTTTATTTCTACTCTCTAAAGTCAAGTCATCTTCATTTATATAGCGCTTTTAACAATGGATTGTTTCAAAGCAGCTTTACAGAGATAAACATATAATTTAAGGTAACAGATTGTTTTGGTATTATAGCGGTTCTTGAATAATGTTATTTCCAGCTAAAGTTAACTTTGATTGATTCACCTCTGTCGAAATGATCAGACTTTTAAACGCGAACCTGTGATTAACGCTGACGGCGTTCACATGCTCATTCAGAATTGATTCTATAGTTATGTGCTTTTTAAAATATGTGCGCAGGTTTGTAATTCATACAACCCAGCCTAAAACTACTTTTCTTGCCTATAAATTTTGATACAGAATTTTGTTTTATTTTATCACTTCGGGGTACGCGAGCCAGAATTCACAACGCTTCATCTGTAGAGTGGGAAAGGGATCCTCCATAGGGAGAGGATAGTGGACACTTCAGCACTGCATTGTCATCGGGTCCAGGCGGATCTCCTTCGTCAGATCTGGACACGGCCTGGATCCGGCAGGCTGCGGGAAAACCTCGAGATAAACAAAGACACTAATATTAGCGTAGATGCCATTCTTCTTATGATGTAGCGAGTACATCAAGATTTAAGGGAAGTGTTCCCAGTTCCGGCTGACCTAATCTATGCAGCCTAACATTGAATTTATAGAAGTCTATAGTGCGTTATGTGTATGCTAGGTCAAAGAGATGTGTTTTTAGTCTAGCTTTGAACTGACAGAGTGTGTCTGCTTCCCGGACAATGGTAGGAAGACTGTTCCAGAGTTTTGGTGCTAAATAGGAAAAGGATCTACCGCCTGCAGTCGATTTAGATATTCTAGGTATTATCAACTGGCCGTAATTTTGAGATCGCAATAGACGTGAAGGACTATAATGCGTTAAGAGCTCGCTCAAGTACTGCGGAGCTAAACCATTTAGTGCTTTGTAGGTAATCAACAATATTTTAAAATGTATACGATGTTTAATAGGGAGCCAATGCAGTGTTGACAGAACCGGGCTAATATGGTCATATTTCCTGGTTCTGGTAAGAACTCGAGCTGCGGCGTTTTGAACTAGCTGTAGTTTATTTATTAAGCGTGCAGGGCAACCACCCAGTAGAGCATTACAATAATCTAGCCTTGAGTATATTAGTCTTTCATTTATCATGAAATTTATCATTATCAATTTATCATTTATCATTATCATGCATTCCATTATCTTGCATATATGCGATGTTAATGCAATTGGTCTGTAATTACCGGGATTACTTGGATCTTTTCCAGGCTTCCTTATTGGAATAATTACTGCCTCCTTCCAGCTTTGTGGAGGCCTTCCTTCCTCCCACACCTTGCTATATAAATTCAATAATAAATTCTATACTTAGATGTTTTAACATAGTGTAACACACTTCCTCTTTTCCTGGAGCCGTTTCCCTGACCTATCCAGTGCTCTCTGCAACTCTCCCATGTTAAAAGGAGCATCTTGTTCCTCTTCCCCATAATCTTTCCTGCATATCACATCCTTATACTGTGTTTTTGTTATTTCTATTGCTATTCTTCCTTCCTCTGTCAAGTTATTAGAACTGTTTATACTAACAAAACCTTTTGCCATCATCTCTACCTTTTCCTTATTCGTTATCGCATTCTCGTTTCCTACAGTCAAAACTGGGTAATTCCATCCTCTTTTCCTATTGTGTCACAATAAGACTTCCAGAATGATATCTGTCTGTCTGATTGTCCTCCTTACTATTGCTGGCCTGGAGCTTGTTGATACTGAATCAAATCATGATACTTGTGTTCTTTTAACTAACCTAAATGCTTTGTTTCTATTTTTCACTGCTTTCTTTTGCATCTTCCTTTGCTTT
This sequence comes from Tiaroga cobitis, assembly GCA_030578255.1. Taxonomy (NCBI): domain Eukaryota; kingdom Metazoa; phylum Chordata; class Actinopteri; order Cypriniformes; family Leuciscidae; genus Tiaroga; species Tiaroga cobitis. The sequence continues at coordinate 53,669,231 of CM060593.1, forward strand.
CCTATTCCCTTGCTGAACATTCCTCTTGTCCTTTACTCACTCTTACCTCTATATTCTGGTTCCTCTGTCCATTCATCTTAACTGCTTCAGCATATGACACCTTCTCTTTTAGTCTTATCTTCTGTACTTCTACCTCTTTTTAAGTGCTTCACATCTCCAGTATGCTACACTGTGGTTTCCTCCAAAGTTACAACACTTAACCCATCACTTTCCCATTCATTTATCACACTCTCATCTTCCTCACTACAAGCCATGCTAATACTCTCACTGTCAGAGCCATTCCCTGCCATCTCCTAACCCCATCTCCCTAACCCTAACCCTATCTCCCTAACCCTGCTACGCAAGGACCTCCGTGAGACCACCGTTCCGGACCTATACAGGCCGTCGGTCGATAATCACACTTCCTTAATTATTATTTTAAACTGTATTTACAGTACCTTAAAGGGTTAGTTCACCCAAAAATGAAAATTAAGTCATTAATTACTCACCCCCATGCTGTACCAACCCCGTAAGACCTTCGTTCGTCTTCGGAACACAAATGAAGATATTTATGATTAAATCTGAGAGGTTGATCACTCCTCCATAGGCTCCCTAAGGGAATAGTCGAATAAAGTCGTTATTTTTGTTTGTTTTATTTCCGCACAAAAAGTATTCTCGTCGCTTGATAAACTTATAGTTGAGCCACTGTTGTGACATGGAATATTTAAACATTTTCTTTAATGACTTTCTGGGCCGTCAGGATTCATTCCCTTAGGCAGCCTATGTAGCAGTCATAAACCTCTCAGATTTAATCATAAATATCTTCATTTGTGTTCCGAAGACGAACGAAGGTCTTACGGGGTTGGTACAGCATGGGGGTGAGTAATTAATGACTTAATTTTCATTTTTGGGTGAACTAACCCTTTAACTTCTCAGTCCTTAGTCTTTCCTCCTAGTAACGTGTCGCTGTCACTTGAGTCAGTCAGAAACCCCGCCCTAGCTGATGACGTAGCACTCTCGTGTGTGGATACTTGATTCCTCCTCCAATCATGATGTCCGGTCATAGTGATGTCACTGTTATAAATGATGTGAGTTAGTGACACAGAGACACACAGATCAACTTAAACACAGAGGCAAGCATGAAGAGCCTGACGATCCTGATCGCTGATGACACTCAAATATATATTTCATCACGGCCAGATGAATACGCTAAATTATCCAAATTGACAGATTGTGTTAAAGATATAAAAGATTGGATGACGCGTAATTTTTCTTTTATTAAATCCAGACAAGACAGACGTAATACTTATCGGTTGTAAAAACCGTCCACAAAACCTTTCACAGCACGACTTTAACATAGTAGGATGCCCTGTTACTTTATCCACTACAGTAAAAGACCTGGGTGTTACATTAGACTGCAACCTGTCTTTTGAAAAGCATATTTCATATGTTACAAAAACAGCCTTTTTCCACCTTAGAAACATTGCTAAGCTACGTAACATGCTATCAGTCTCTGATGCAGAAAAGTTAGTTCATGCATTCATGACCTCGAGACTAGATTACTGTAATGCTTTATTAGCTGGTTGTCCTGCATCTTCAATAAACAAGCTACAGTTAGTCCAAAATGCAGCCGCTAGAGTTCTTACTAGATCAAGAAAATATGATCATATAACACCGATTTTATCATCACTTCATTGGTTACCTATAAAGTTCCGTATTAATTACAAGGTATTACTTTTGACTTATAAAGCTCTAAATGGTTTAGCTCCAGTCTATTTAACGGATCTTCTATCGCCCTACAATCCATCGCGCTCTTTAAGATCACTAAATTCGAGGCTTCTGGTCATTGATATCCAGATCCACCAAAGGAGGCAGAGCATTTTCACATTTAGCTCCGAAGCTCCGGAATAGCCTTCCTGATTGTCCGTTGCTCAGACTCGCTCTCCCAGTTTAAAACTAGACTGAAGACGCATCTATTTAGCCAGGCATTCATATACATTTTTTATCTTACAGTTACTGTAAATTCGGCCTCTAGTTCATAAACGCCAGAGGAGAACTGGCCCCCGACTGAGCCTGGGTTCTCCCAAGGTTTGTTTTCCTCCATTGGGTCATCTGATGGTGTGTTAGGACACCTTTAGGTCACTGGATGGAGTTTTTCGGTTCCTTGCCACTGTTGCCTTTGGCTTGCTCAGTTGGGGATATTCAAATTAATTAACCAATCATACCATTGATCAGCTCTACCAAACTTGGATGTCTTTTTTTTCCAGTAATAAACAAACATTGTTAAGTTGTTTTGATTCTGTGAAGCAGCTTTGATACAATCTGTACTGTGAAAAGCGCTATATAAATATATTTGACTTGACTTGACTTAAATAAAGCTTTATGTTGATTCACTTACCTCAGTCTCCGAGCCTGTATCCTGACACATATAGCACCATCATCTGCGAATAAAGACCTCCCTATATCCCCTGGAAGATTTAAATAAATATCATTAATCATAATGGAAAATAAAGCTGGACTAATCACACTCCCCTGTGGTGTCCCATTTTCTACAACATATTGCTTTGATAAATCTACCCCAATTTTCACCTGCATATTCATTTTATTTAAGAAATCCATAATCCAATTGAACATTTTCCCTACAACTCCCATTCAATGTAATTTGACTAAGAGACAACATATCCTTTACGCAACATGTCGTACGCTTTCTCCACATCAGAAAATACTGCTACTACAGTTTCTTTATTTACTTGTGCTTTCCTCATTTCCTCCTCCAAACTTATATTATTTCTTCCTTTTCCAAAACCTCTATGACATAAAGCCATTTTATTTCTACTCTCTAAAGTCAAGTCATCTTCATTTATATAGCGCTTTTAACAATGGATTGTTTCAAAGCAGCTTTACAGAGATAAACATATAATTTAAGGTAACAGATTGTTTTGGTATTATAGCGGTTCTTGAATAATGTTATTTCCAGCTAAAGTTAACTTTGATTGATTCACCTCTGTCGAAATGATCAGACTTTTAAACGCGAACCTGTGATTAACGCTGACGGCGTTCACATGCTCATTCAGAATTGATTCTATAGTTATGTGCTTTTTAAAATATGTGCGCAGGTTTGTAATTCATACAACCCAGCCTAAAACTACTTTTCTTGCCTATAAATTTTGATACAGAATTTTGTTTTATTTTATCACTTCGGGGTACGCGAGCCAGAATTCACAACGCTTCATCTGTAGAGTGGGAAAGGGATCCTCCATAGGGAGAGGATAGTGGACACTTCAGCACTGCATTGTCATCGGGTCCAGGCGGATCTCCTTCGTCAGATCTGGACACGGCCTGGATCCGGCAGGCTGCGGGAAAACCTCGAGATAAACAAAGACACTAATATTAGCGTAGATGCCATTCTTCTTATGATGTAGCGAGTACATCAAGATTTAAGGGAAGTGTTCCCAGTTCCGGCTGACCTAATCTATGCAGCCTAACATTGAATTTATAGAAGTCTATAGTGCGTTATGTGTATGCTAGGTCAAAGAGATGTGTTTTTAGTCTAGCTTTGAACTGACAGAGTGTGTCTGCTTCCCGGACAATGGTAGGAAGACTGTTCCAGAGTTTTGGTGCTAAATAGGAAAAGGATCTACCGCCTGCAGTCGATTTAGATATTCTAGGTATTATCAACTGGCCGTAATTTTGAGATCGCAATAGACGTGAAGGACTATAATGCGTTAAGAGCTCGCTCAAGTACTGCGGAGCTAAACCATTTAGTGCTTTGTAGGTAATCAACAATATTTTAAAATGTATACGATGTTTAATAGGGAGCCAATGCAGTGTTGACAGAACCGGGCTAATATGGTCATATTTCCTGGTTCTGGTAAGAACTCGAGCTGCGGCGTTTTGAACTAGCTGTAGTTTATTTATTAAGCGTGCAGGGCAACCACCCAGTAGAGCATTACAATAATCTAGCCTTGAGTATATTAGTCTTTCATTTATCATGAAATTTATCATTATCAATTTATCATTTATCATTATCATGCATTCCATTATCTTGCATATATGCGATGTTAATGCAATTGGTCTGTAATTACCGGGATTACTTGGATCTTTTCCAGGCTTCCTTATTGGAATAATTACTGCCTCCTTCCAGCTTTGTGGAGGCCTTCCTTCCTCCCACACCTTGCTATATAAATTCAATAATAAATTCTATACTTAGATGTTTTAACATAGTGTAACACACTTCCTCTTTTCCTGGAGCCGTTTCCCTGACCTATCCAGTGCTCTCTGCAACTCTCCCATGTTAAAAGGAGCATCTTGTTCCTCTTCCCCATAATCTTTCCTGCATATCACATCCTTATACTGTGTTTTTGTTATTTCTATTGCTATTCTTCCTTCCTCTGTCAAGTTATTAGAACTGTTTATACTAACAAAACCTTTTGCCATCATCTCTACCTTTTCCTTATTCGTTATCGCATTCTCGTTTCCTACAGTCAAAACTGGGTAATTCCATCCTCTTTTCCTATTGTGTCACAATAAGACTTCCAGAATGATATCTGTCTGTCTGATTGTCCTCCTTACTATTGCTGGCCTGGAGCTTGTTGATACTGAATCAAATCATGATACTTGTGTTCTTTTAACTAACCTAAATGCTTTGTTTCTATTTTTCACTGCTTTCTTTTGCATCTTCCTTTACTACTGGGAATGGATTCTGCTGCTGCTGATATTATGCCTTTCTTAATTTGATTGTCTAATATTTCAACACTCAATTCATCATTAATTTTCCTAAACAATGTATTACTTTCCTGTCAGCTTTCTCAAAAATCCACTTTCCACTTGCTTCCCCAATACTCAATACCACCTCTATATCTATTTTACAGCACACTGGATAATGATCACTGCCTACTGTCCAATCACATCTTGCTGCAATTCTATTTGAAACTAATGTAATACTGATTATTTTCCAGTGTTAACATCAATTCTTGTACATACACCATTATTTAAGCACACTTAATTCTTCTCATCTAGCATTTCTTCTATTATTTGACCATTATAATCAGTTTTTTCACTCCCCCACAATGTGTTATGCCCATTAAAATCCCCACACCATATAATATTATTACAATTGTGTCCCTCTAACTCTTCTAGCTTATTTTTCCCTAGCCTTTTACAAGGATTATAATAATATAATGATTACAAATCACCAACTCTCTCTTTCCAGCTCATACTTTCACTACATACTCTTGTTCATTTCCCACTCCTAAGATTTTATACGGTATTCCTTGCTTTACATGGTTATATGGTTTAGTGTATTATTTTCATGTGATCACTGTGAAGCTGCTTTGATACAATCTGTATTGTAAAAAGCGCTATACAAATAAAGGTGACTTGACTTTATAAATGTAGCACACCCTCCTCCTCCCCCTCCCTTCTATCATACCGTAACGCCACATAGTCATATAAAACTAAATTCAATTTAGGTTTTAACCAAGTTTCTTGAATGCACACTATCTCTGGTTTTTCTACCCTACTACCAGCAAATTGCTTAAAACCCTGGCCATTAGCTAAGAGACTTCTGGCATTCAGCTTTAAGAACCTAATCATGATGTCTCCTGAGTTCATCGTTTATTCCCTCCCATTTCAGCCCTATCATGTCCAAATGGTGTTCTGCCGCTTTCACAATTACTTGAATTCTTTCTGTTTTTGACTTAATCTCATGAGTTGATGACTCCTGCAATGAATGTGACCAGTTTCTTTTTCCTATCCATGCTTTCCTATTCCCTTGCTGAACATTCCTCTTGTCCTTTACTCACTCTTACCTCTATATTCTGGTTCCTCTGTCCATTCATCTTAACTGCTTCAGCATATGACACCTTCTCTTTTAGTCTTATCTTCTGTACTTCTACCTCTTTTTAAGTGCTTCACATCTCCAGTATGCTACACTGTGGTTTCCTCCAAAGTTACAACACTTAACCCATCACTTTCCCATTCATTTATCACACTCTCATCTTCCTCACTACAAGCCATGCTAATACTCTCACTGTCAGAGCCATTCCCTGCCATCTCCTAACCCCATCTCCCTAACCCTAACCCTATCTCCCTAACCCTGCTACGCAAGGACCTCCGTGAGACCACCGTTCCGGACCTATACAGGCCGTCGGTCGATAATCACACTTCCTTAATTATTATTTTAAACTGTATTTACAGTACCTTAAAGGGTTAGTTCACCCAAAAATGAAAATTAAGTCATTAATTACTCACCCCCATGCTGTACCAACCCCGTAAGACCTTCGTTCGTCTTCGGAACACAAATGAAGATATTTATGATTAAATCTGAGAGGTTGATCACTCCTCCATAGGCTCCCTAAGGGAATAGTCGAATAAAGTCGTTATTTTTGTTTGTTTTATTTCCGCACAAAAAGTATTCTCGTCGCTTGATAAACTTATAGTTGAGCCACTGTTGTGACATGGAATATTTAAACATTTTCTTTAATGACTTTCTGGGCCGTCAGGATTCATTCCCTTAGGGAGCCTATGTAGCAGTCATAAACCTCTCAGATTTAATCATAAATATCTTCATTTGTGTTCCGAAGACGAACGAAGGTCTTACGGGGTTGGTACAGCATGGGGGTGAGTAATTAATGACTTAATTTTCATTTTTGGGTGAACTAACCCTTTAACTTCTCAGTCCTTAGTCTTTCCTCCTAGTAACGTGTCGCTGTCACTTGAGTCAGTCAGAAACCCCGCCCTAGCTGATGACGTAGCACTCTCGTGTGTGGATACTTGATTCCTCCTCCAATCATGATGTCCGGTCATAGTGATGTCACTGTTATAAATGATGTGAGTTAGTGACACAGAGACACACAGATCAACTTAAACACAGAGGCAAACATGAAGAGCCTGACGATCCTGATCTTCTGCTGCATGATGACTGCAAGCCTGAGCGCAGGTCAGTGTATGTGTGTGTGTGTGTGTGTGTGTGTGAGTGAGTGAGTAAGTGAGTGTGTGTATAACTGTTCTCTATGTGTTGTTCTTATGCAGGTATTCCTGACACTAAATCAGTGAGTCCTGCGGAATCTCCCAGTGATGATGGTGAGGCACACACTAGTGTTGACACGTAGTGTGTGTGTGTGTGTGTGTGTGTGTGTGCTGTAGTTTACATGTGTTGACATCTAGTGTGTGTGTGTGTGTGTGTGTGTGTGTGTGTGTGGTTGTGTGTTTGTGTGTGCTGTAGTTGACATGTGTTGACATGTAGTGTGTGTGTTTGTGTGTGTGCTGTAGTTTACATGTGTTGACATCTAGTGTGTGTGTGTGTGTGTGTGTGTGTGTGTGGTTGTGTGTTTGTGTGTGCTGTAGTTGACATGTGTTGACATGTAGTGTGTGTGTTTGTGTGTGTGCTGTAGTTTACATGTGTTGACATGTAGTGTGTGTGTGTGTGTGTGTGTGTGTGTGTGTGTGTGGTCTCTGAGAATCCGCTGCTCCAGGTGTGTGTGTGTGTGTGTGTGTGTGTGGTCTCTGAGGATCCGCTGCTCACAGGGACATTTTTGCCCTTCAAGTGGAGCCGGAAATATCATAATAACACCAATGATTGAGACAGAAGTGGGAAGCTATTGTAATAATAATAATTAATGCATTATGTATGAAATTTACAGGCAAACACTCATTCACAATTTTCTTTATGCATGTGTTGTTAGATAGAAATGATGATGGAAATGTTGACAAATTATATCAAAATAGAATACATAAAAACCTACATTCATAAATATATAAAATTAAAATAAAACATAAAATGCAATATTTGTCTTGTTTTCTATCTAAACTTTAAGTGAGTTTGTGCTTAAAACAAGAAAAAATATCTGCCCATTATTAAACAAAATTATCTTGTTTTGCATTTGAATTAAGTTTATTTTTCTGACTCCATTGGCAGATATTTGCACAAACTCACTTCATTTTGATTAATTTTACAGTAAACAGGACCTAATATCTTCAGTCATTGTGCTTCTGCAGTGAATGCATCTTGATTTAGGAGTGTTTCGATGTTAGTGCTGGAAAACGAGACAGAAACCCTGAGGGAGAACACACTGTCTCTACAGAAGGATCATGTATGAGGAGTTTATGTGAGCGTAACTGTCACAGTGTCTGGTTGTGTTTCCCTTGTTTGTCACTAGAGGTCCTCGTTCTCACGGTGTCTTTCACATTTGACTTCATTTCCCAGCATTCTGTCTGTCACTCATCAGTTCATTGTACTCAGCTGTTTCCCATCACCTTGTTAGATTGTGTGTATAAATACCCTGTCTGTTTTAGTAGTTGTTACGGATTCCTTAGTTTGTGTCACACCAGGTCTGTGTTTGTTCTAGTTCCTGTTTTGTTTATCGTTTTGACGGCTTTATTTGGATTGATCCCTGCATGTTGACAATGAGTTTGGATTGCCCTCTAATTAAAGAAACTACTGCTCATGGATTATCTGCTTCCCGTGTGGTTTTCGTGACAGTAACTGTCTACATGTGGGCCTGTTCTTCACACACAGTTTCTACAGATGAAGACAGGATGATTTTATGATCCGTTACGGAAGGAAGAAAGTCAGAAGAGTGAAAGGGTTTCAATGTCTCTTCACAGGTGTGTTTGTGAAGCGAGAAGAGGCTTCAACGCTGGTGAGGCAGAAGAGAGCTGGAGCGGCTGCCGCTGACCTGAGTTTGGCTCAGCTGGAGAGGTACACACACACACACACACACGCGCACACATTTCTAATCTATTAATAGGAAATAACCACTTTTGGTCAGGTGATTTATTCTACTTTATGATCCTGAAAACTATACCACCTGATTATCTTTGTTTCTAGTTTTCATTGCAACTAATTATGTGTTTAAGTAAACACTGTTACAAAGAAAACCAAGTCAAACTGCCCAACTAAAGGAAATACTAATCACCATAATGGTGACCAAACATTTTCAATAAAACATCAACATCTAAACCTGTGTTAGTTCTCAAATAACTTCTGAAGATCAATGGCAGAAATAAAGTAATGTAAAGCTGGTAAGGATGTTTGTGGAGTTGTTTAATCCTCTGAGATCTGAGATCAGTTGATTTCATCTAATGCCGAGTTCAGACTGCACGATTTTGTCTCGCCGACAGGTTTTGAGAAATCGCCGACAAACAGTGGTGTAGTCTACGTGATACGCAGGTATAAGGCGTATACCCACTAGAAAATGTCAAGGATTTCCGTATGCCCACTAGGAAATGTCAAAGATCTCCGTGCTGTGCTGGTATGTCACAGTATACTTACTACAAAAAACTAGACTACACCACTGCCGACAAATTCCCGAAATCACAGGCAAATCTGTGGTCGTTCACGCGAGTGACAATCACGCAGTGTGAATGAGCAAAGACACGATCTGAGAGAATCGCCGACGAGTCGCCGACGCCCGTGAGATATTTGCATCCTAAATATCTGGACCTGTCGGCGATTCACAACCCTGCTGTGTGAAAGTGTTCTGACTGAAAACTACATCGGCGATGACCGACAGCCAATGAGAGACCAAGATACAGGACAGCAGGATGTTCGGGGAGGAGTTATAGACCAGAATATCAGTATTTTATTAGATGGGCCTATATTTACAATTATATCAAACAGAAACAAAGCACAAACATTTGCATGACCAGCAGCAACACCAGGACATGTGCAAAATTATTTATTGATCCCCAACTCTTTGCAAAACACAGTCCTTGCTCCCCTCGTCTTCCCAACCATTTCCTCCTGCATAAACTGTGCGCTGATTTGTAGTGAAAATGAGAAAAATAAACAGACAATTTGGATCGCAATCTTCTTGTAGGCTATCATTTTTAATAACAAATTCAGTGTCGCGCCAGAACTTTGGTCTCACGCACACGTGATCTTGCGTTATTCCCGTATCACTTCTTGCGTTTGTTTGGTTGTGAAACGTAGTTTGCGGACCAGGCAGAAGTTGTCGCTATTCTTTCTTTTGTAAAGTCTTGCAGTGTGAAACCTCCTGTCGCCGATCCATCGTGCAGTGTGAACACAGCAGCAACTGAATGTTACCCCAGATAGTCATGCAGTGTGAAAACAACAGTGACCGATTATTTTGAAAATCGTGCAGTCTGAACTCGGCATAAGGCTGTGGCTGAAGTCAGAAGTTCTTGCGTTTCTCTTTCCTTTAGTGATTCTGCTTGTTAACAGCAGGTGTTCCTCATTTATGCTCAATCATCACTTAATTATCTTAATTACACACACTCACTCAAACACACATGCTTACGCTCACACATCTCTCTCTCACTCACACTCACACTCACACTCACACACACACACACACTCAGCGGTGTTGGTGCGTATATCTCACCCACTCTTGTGTTCTCTCAGTCTCAGGGAAGTGTGTGAACCAAACCTGGCCTGCGAGCACATGATGGACACGTCTGGCATCATCGCGGCCTACACTGCGTACTACGGACCCATTCCCTTCTAGAGATCCACTGCAGCACTGTCCCACATCATGATGAGCATCTGTCAAAAAACATTAAAAAAACATAAGCAGAGAAGGCTGCTGAAGCTATGCAAAATAATAATAAACAAACAAAACACAAAAATTTTGTCTGCAAGTTCTGTTCAGTTTTTGTTTGGGATGGTTTATTATTACTGGTCACATCATGGTTGAATTATCACGTGTTAAAGCACTTTATACAATATAGATTGTTTCAAAGCAGATTTACAGAGATAAAAGGACTGCTGTCGAGCTGCTGCGTTTTGAACTAGCTGTAGTTTATTTATTAAGCGTGCAGGGCAACCACCCAGTAGAGCATTACAATAATCTAGCCTTGAGGTCATGAACGCATGAACTAATTGTTCCCCATTTGTCAATGAGAGCATATGGCGTATTTTAGATATATTTTTAAAGGGCACCTATTATGGAATTTTGAAAATTACCTTTTATGTAGTGTGTAACATAGATCTAATTGAACGAAAACATCCTGCAAAATTTTAAATTTGAAAGTTCACCGTATACAAAGTTATTGTCTCTCAAAAGTAAGAGTCGACTCTGAGTCGCTGATGTGAATTGATAGACGAACGATGCTTTTTCTCTATCTAGATGACGTCAGCTTGACAAGTTATCTGAATAAGACACGCCGACTCGTTGTACGCGCAGACACCAGGGTAAACTCGAAAACATCATGTCGACAACAAGGCGCTGTGTTCTGAAGTGCGAATCAAAAGCGACCTGTTTTCACTGCCCAGGGAGGAGCATTTATAGACTTAGTGGCTACAGTTCATATATACAACTATACCACACAAGCATAGGCCGAACCTTGTGCTGTGTTCGCGTCATTTTAATGACGATTGCTTTACAAACATAAATGCTTTCAAGTGTGGATTTGCAAGCCGGTTGATACTGAAGGAAGGTTCAGTACCAATTTTATTTGGATCAGCTTCCTCCTCCGAATCACAACCTGTAAGTATTATTAAGAATTGTTGCTTTTATGTGTTTTGTAGCATGCTCAATAAGTATTTGGGCGGTGGTGATGGCGCAGTGGATAAGACACATGCCTTTGGGGTTCGAATCCACTGTGAGACACCAATGTGTCCCTGAGCAAGACACTTAACCCCTAGTTGCTCCGAGGCGTGCGACCTCTGACATATATAGCAATTGTAAGTCGCTTTGGATAAAAGCGTCAGCTAAATGACTAAATGTAAATATTTGTGTGTGTTGTGTAAGTTACGCTCAGCGCAGCTTCTAGGTCTCCAATGTCAATTTTTTTTTTAAATATGTGAAATGCATGTCGTTGTTATTTTGAGTTGTCATAAAGAATATAGCAATACCTTGTAGTATTGCAGTGCTTTATCAATATGTTTATGTGTTGGGCTAACGCAAACAATAACTGACTGGGTCATCTGACCAATCACCGCAGATTAGTGTCACACAAAGGAGGGGTTTGGAAAAATGAGTCGTTGAACAAATCATTTGGGGGTCGGTGAGCAAATCCGGTAAAAATAAATGCATATTATAAGGCTGCGTTCGGAACAAGCGTGCCGCACAAGCCCTCAAAAGTGAAGCCAAAACATCTCGATCGCCCCCCAGAGGCCTGTCCTAGTATAGGTCATAAACCCCGCCTCCCCATGTTATTCAATGGGACGTGAGACCAACTAAACAATTTAATTACACTTCACATATCCTTTTTCCAAAGATAGTTTCTGTCATTTACTGTAGTTTCTATCACGTTGATGTAATTTCAAGTGTTTTTTTTTAGAATAAGTTTGTTTTTAGTTAGTTATTTGATGCTATAAAAACGGTGCTGTGACATCATGATTGACAGCTGTGATTGACAGGTTTTCTGTGCGAAGTCGTCACTGAAGTACTAACGGACTTTTTTTCATAATGTTGACTATGTGGTTAGTAGCTGTATTTACCTTATTTTAACGAAGTACTGCAATCAGCAGACATCATTGGAGAGGAACGGAGCAGACAGAGGCCACTAAAGAAAAGTGCAGGGGCGTGTGCTTGCGATTGATTCTGCGAGAGTGAGGGCGGGGCCTTGATTTCGCGGCTTTACTTCCTGCTCACGACTGCGCATGACTGGTCCCGAAAACGCAAGTGCGCAGACTCAAGTTCCAAGATGTCAGCGCCATATCGGGACTCTGGCGGCTTCAGTTCTCTCCGATGGAAAAGAGCGAAGGGGCGTCGTCCAGGGGGCGGGGCCAAGATGGCGCCTGTGTAAGTCGTGTTTTCAGTAGCTCTTAAGCGTTTATGTGCAATTCTTGACCTAACCGATCCTCATGTGAATATAATCGATACTAAATATTACAAAGTTAAGAACCCTTACAACGGGATTTTTCTTGAAGATGATGGATGTTTCCTATACGCACTTTCTTGGAAATTAATCTGTGGGCCTATGCTATTTGAGAAGTGACTGCTCTTTCCGTCGGTTATAACTAACTTCTCGGTCTTTTCCCTCATCGCAACATATGGAGGACGCTTTAGCAGTAAAACGTGTGCATGATTACGCAATGTCGCCCGTGCAGACGGATAAATCGGCTCTTTCAACGTTACCTGATACTCCCACCAAGAGTCCACAATCGAAGATGAGACGCCATACTACAGAGCCATCGAATGCTGTTCTCTTGGAAGCAATTGAGAAACTAGGGAAAAAGCAAGACGATTTTTTAGAGAGGTTAACGGCAACTGAAAACTCTGTCTCCTGTAACTCAAATCGCATCGCTGAACTCGGGTCTGAAATGAACGCGATCTCTGACAAGGCCGATTTTGCTGTTACAAACTCCACTGTGATGAAGGATCAAGTTACATCGCTAAAGACCGAAAACAAACAACTTTGGGAAAAGCTGGATGAATTAGAGGCATACAAAAGGCGATGGAACCTAAGGATTGCTGGTATTCCTGAAGTGGAAGGTGAGAACCTAAAGATGGCTGTGATGGAAATACTGCGCTTTGTTTCACCATCTCTAGCAGATGTTCTCCAGTCTTCCATCGACGTGGCCCACAGGCTTGGGAAGAAAGGGCTCACTCAGCACCCTCGTCGTATTATTGTGCAGTTCACCTCTCGCACACACCGTGACCTCATCTGGGCCGACGCAAAGCGTTCCGAAATTCTCAAACAAAAGAATATCAGGATAACGGAGGACTTAACACAACGCGCAAGGGAGGCTCGAAACAAACTGTGGCCACTGGTGAACCAAGCTAGACTGGAAGGTAAACGTGCAGGGTTTCAGGGCTCAGCTGCCATCATCGACGGGAAGAAATTTACAGCTGACCTCACATAAGTGACTCTTTGCCGTGTTTCTAACATTCTGTGAGGTTTTAAATTCTCGGGGAACTTAAGTTACTTCTTGTAAGGGTGCCAACCTAGGTTAGAGAAACGTTAAACCTGTTCTAATTAACGTTATAATGAGGAGGTCTGGATAAGTGTTGCACTCACTTTTTGTCTACCTTAATCCATTTAGAAGTTTTAGTTTTATTTACTATATAATAGATTTTGGTTACACATTCTTGTTGTTTGTTTTATGTCACTTAAGTTGAACTGTTTTTCACTTAATGTTAGGGGAATCCGAGACTTAACCAAACGTAAAGCTTTATTTCTTTTTTGTAAATCGAAGTGTAGAGATGTCTATTTTTTACAAGAAACGCATTCAGTTGTGAAAGACGAAAGTTTCTGGTCGAATCAGTGGGGGAGTAAAATTATCTACTGTCATGGTTCCAATAATTCTGCTGGGGTTATGATTTTATTTAATCAACACTTTAAGTACACTGTACTTGAATCACATTGTTCAAATGAAGGCAGGTGGTTAATTATTGTTATCCAGTTTGGGGAAAACATTGTTATTCTAGCAAATGTCTATGGCTTCAACCGATCCAGTCTTAATAGTTGTCTCTTTACAGATTTAACCTCCAAATTAATTTCTTTAAAAACAAAATACCCATCTACATCACTAATTATGGGTGGGGACTTTAATGAGGCTCCTGATTTATGCTATGATAGATTTCCTCCAAAATATGGCATTACTACTGTCAACAAAATAATTAGTGATATGTGTTCCAGTCTCTCTTTGGTAGATATTCATAGATTCTTACATAATGACTCTTCCCCTTCCTTCACCTGGTTTAAATCTGATTTGACACAAAAATCACGTATTGATTTTTGGTTAATATCTGATAATCTGATTTCTTCTGTTAAATCATGTTCTATTTCCAATGCACCCTTAACTGATCATGCAGGTATCGAGTTAGAAATCTCTGACACTAATAATAACTGGTTTAGGAAACCAGGGTATTGGAAATTGAATAGCTCTTTATTAAACAATTCTGATTATTGTTTAGGTATTAAAGGCATAATTGATTCATTTAAAAAAAATTCTAATATTTCTAGTACCTTAAGGTGGGAACTGTTTAAATATGAGTGTCGAACGTTCTCCATAAAATTTAGTAAAGATCTTTTAAAGTCAAAAGGATTACAATTTGAATTTATATTGAAAGAAATTAACCGCATTACTTGTCTTCCCAACCCAAATGATGCAGAGAAAGAAAGTTTATACCTATTAAGAGAAAAATTAGACTCCTTTTATATAGAAAAGGCTAAAGGGGCCTTTATTAGATCTAGAGCCAAATGGCTAGAAGCCGGCGAAAAAAACTCTGCATACTTTTTCAATTTAGAAAAAAAACGAGCTGAACTAAAAAAAATTTCCTCTTTGTATATTGATAACACTCTTATATCAGATGATAAAATAATTTCAAAATTTGTTTCAGATTTTTACCAAAAATTATATACATCATCTTTTAATCCTGATTTAAGTGATTTATTTTTTAACAAGATACAGCCTTACATTCCTAGTATAAATATAAACAGCAAAAACCTTTGTGAAGAGGAGATGTCATTGAAAGAATTAGATGATATCATCAAAAAAACACCATTTAACAAAAGCCCAGGACCCGATGGTTTACCGTTTGAGTTTTACAGATGTTTTTGGGAAGAAATTAGAGAGTTTATTTTGAATGTGTTCAACGAATGTGCAGCAAATGGAGAACTTACAGAATCTATGAAACAGGGAGTAATAACACTGGTTCCAAAACCAAATAAAGACGTCTTGCATTTAGATAATTGGCGCCCGATCACACTGCTCAACTCGGACTACAAATTGTTAGCATCTCTATACGCCAATAGGTTAAAACCATGTTTGGAGGAAATCATATCTGTCACACAGTCTGGATTTATGAAAGGAAGAAGTATTTCAAACAATATTAGACTGATCTTAGACCTCTTAGATTATTCAGATTTGGTCAATGAGGAAGCTCTTATTTTGTTTTTAGATTTTTGTAAGGCTTTCGATACAGTAGAGCACAATTTCATGTATCAAGCTCTTAATTATTTTGGTTTTGGCCCAACTTTTACAAATATGATGCACACATTTTACAAAAATATTTCAAGTAGTGTTTCTTTATCTAATGGTACGTCTGCTCGTTTTGGTATCCAAAGAGGCATTAGACAGGGATGTCCTATTTCCCCATTTTTATTTTTATTAGTAGCCGAAACTTTGAATCTTTACACTCTGCATTGCTCTCAAATCAAAGGTATTGAGATAGGAGATTTCACTTTAACTATTAGTCAACTCGCTGATGACACTTGTTTATTTTTGAAAAACAAAGATCAGGTCCCTGTTATTTTGGAGGCACTTAAATTGTTCTCTGATGCCTCAGGTCTAACTGTGAATCAGGCTAAGAGTGAGATTATGGCTGTACACCAACTTGAAGACTCAAATATATCTGGAATACAGGTTAAACAATTAGTCAGATACTTGGGTATTGTAATTAGTAAATCAGATGCTGAGAGACTAACAGAAAATTTTTTGAAAAGATTACAAAAAACAAGAAATATTTTTAACTGCTGGCTCCAAAGAAATTTATCTATTCAAGGTCGTGTGTTGATATCAAAGGCTGAAGGCATCTCCAGAGTTGTATATCCAGCATTATCTCTTTACGTAGATTCTAAAATGTGTGCTGCAGTTGATAAAATCTTATTTAAATTTATTTGGAGAGGTAAGACAGAATATATTAAAAGGAAAACCATAATTAGAAGTGTATCAGAAGGAGGACTAAATGCTTTAGACTTTGACACTATCAATAATATATTTAAAATTAATTGTCTTTGTGATAATAGCCTTCCATGGTTTTTCATTCCCAATTTAATCTTCAAAAAATGTGGTGGTCTTAATTTTCTACTTGCTTGTGATTTTAAATGTACTAAACTCCCAATTAAGTTGTCCAACTTTCATAAACAAGCTTTGAATGCGTGGAAATTAGTTTACAAGCACAATTTCTCTCCCCATTCCTGTGTTATTTGGAATAATCAATATGTACTATTTAAAAACAAGACCATTTTTTGGAACGATTGGTTTAACAAAGGTTTAATTTTTGTTAAAGATTTGATAAATCAATCAGGTGACCTACTTAATTATAATGAATTTATTAATTATATTGGGACAAATGTATCTTCTAAAGAATACTTTAAACTTATTCGTTGTATCTCCCCGAAACTACTTTATCTTATAAAAAAAGAAAAGATCTATAATCCTGTAACTCCAAGTTTTCTTCCTAGTCTGACTGTTGGGGGCCTTTCTATTCGAGATAAAAAATTTAATAATATATATATCAGAAGAATTTTAACCAAAGAAAAAAGTTGTTCACCTAAAGCAATGGTGAAGTGGAAGCAGGATTACCACTTTCTTGTTTTTAAAAATTTGTGGTCTGATATAAATAAATATGTACTCCCTAATAAAGTTAAAGAAACTCACTTTAAAATAATAAGCAGATACTATCCTTGTAATGACTTTATTAGTAAATTTAAAGAAGGGTTTTCACCACTATGCAGTTTCTGTAATGAAGAAAATGAAACAATAATACACTTATTTTTTAGTTGTAATTATACTAATTTATTTTGGTCCCAAGTTTCTTGGTTTCTTTTTGAGTTATTTTATAAATTTGTCACAATAACTGAGGTAATGGTCTTGTTTATGGATTGTAACTCTGATTTATTGGAAATGAATAATATAATTAAACTTCTCATTCTATTTGGAAAATATCATATACATAAAGCAAAATGTATATCCACTATACCAAATGTTAGACTATTTTCCACTGATTTGAAGATGTTTTATGACTCCCTAACTTCAATACAAAACAACCGCAAAGCTCTAAAGACATCAAAACTGTTGAAAAGGATACTCAATGTGTTAGAAAGATGATTGATATGTGAAACAAGATGCAGAATTGTGTTTTTTTTTTTTTGTTTGGTTCAAAGATTCAAATGTCTCTGTATTTCCCTTTAACGTTTTCTCAATAAAAAAAAAAAAAAAAAAGGGGCGTCGTCCATCTTTTTTACAGTCTATGGTTCGGAATCGCATACTTCCCTACTATATAGTAGGCGAAAACAGTACGTGAAGGAAGCAATACGTTCGTAACATCAGTATTCATAAAAGAGTAGGCGAGAAGTTCTAACCCACGCGAGAGGGTACGTCATTATCAAACATCACGGAGATCAGCGACGCGGGGGTTTTCAAATGTGAGTAAACACGGTTCCTTGTGTTTAAATCATATGTGTTAAACTACTGTAGAGTAAACGTTTTAACTGTTGAAGGTGTAAAGGAGTTAGACAGTATAGTAACTTGTGATTTTGCTGTAAAAACATGTTTTATTATGTATACAGCAGGGGAGCTCCAGTAAGCACACGTAACGTTATACGTCTCTAAAGTGGATTTACATGACCATATACATCTTAAACACGCTTATTTAAAATGTCTATTTACATCTGAAAGGAAAATATTGTATAAGTATTGCAGATGAGCACATCACAACATGAAAAAGACATTCGAGTGATGTAACGTTATGTGTGCTAATATGTAGGATAATTCACTGTTGTCAACACTGTTTATATTAGACAAATGTGCTATAAATAAGGTAAATAAACAAATCTATAAAGTAACTGAACATGTTATATATTGTATTTGTCCCTTATTACTGTTGATAAATTGAGGAACATTTAAGTTGAATAAAAAGGTGAGTTAACATCAGCTACAACCTCAGCATGTAGGCTAGTATTGAGCTCATAAATCACAGAGGTAAGTTAATTTGAATCTTGTCTGTATGTTACAGGGACAGAAGAACACGTGTGTGTTTATCCAGTGGAGAGAGGCTCATGATGCTGAATGCTGTCATCAAAGGCTTTGAGTGAGTATACTACAGAAATGGATAACAACATCTATTAAATCTTAAATTGTAGTTTATTTAAATTATTGTAATTTCAAACAGAAATTACAGCACTTTTCTGATTCTTGATTTCTGTGCATTTGCTGCAGGGCTTTTGTGGCGGAGCAGGACCTGCAAGGAAAGATGATGGCAGCATTTGTTGGGAAAAAAAGGTTTTAGGGATTTTACTCAAATATAAAGGTCATTTTTGTTATTTTAATACATAAATCAAATTACATTGTGCTGTTAAAATGACTGCTTCTATATAATGTTTGTGCATTTTTGTAGGATCTGAAGTCTGCAGACTGGTGTGAGCACTGAGGATGAAGAGCCCAGAGCTGAATCCTGGAAGTGGTGCCATGGATGAATCCTGGAAGTGGTGCCATGGATGAGACCCTCCATCACTCCACCTGCCCTTACGAGACCCTCCATCACTCCACCTGCCCTTACGAGCCCCTCCATCACGCCACCTGCCCTTACGAGACCCTCCATCACTCCACCTGCCCTTACGAGACGCTCCATCACTCCACCTGCCCTTACGAGACCCTCCATCCCTCCATCTGCCCTTATGAGACCCTCCATCACTCCACCTGCCCTTATGAGACGCTCCATCACTCCACCTGCCCTTACGAGACGCTCCATCACTCCACCTGCCCTTACGAGACCCTCCATCACTCCACCTGCCCTTACGAGCCCCTCCATCACTCCACCTGCCCTTACGAGACGCTCCATCACTCCACCTGCCCTTACGAGACGCTCCATCACTCCACCTGCCCTTACGAGACGCTCCATCACTCCACCTGCCCTTACGAGACGCTCCATCACTCCACCTGCCCTTACGAGACCCTCCATCACTCCACCTGCCCTTACGAGCCCCTCCATCACTCCACCTGCCCTTACGAGACGCTCCATCACTCCACCTGCCCTTACGAGACGCTCCATCACTCCACCTGCCCTTACGAGACCCTCCATCACTCCACCTGCCCTTACGAGACCCTCCATCACTCCACCTGCCCTTACGAGACGCTCCATCACTCCACCTGCCCTTATGAGACGCTCTATCACTCCACCTGCCCTTATGAGACGCTCCATCACTCCACCTGCCCTTACGAGACCCTCCATCACTCCACCTGCCCTTACGAGCCCCTCCATCTCTCCACCTGCCCTTACGAGACCCTCCATCACTCCACCTGCCCTTACGAGACCCTCCATCACTCCACCTGCCCTTACGAGACCCTCCATCACTCCACCTGCCCTTACGAGACGCTCCATCACTCCACCTGCCCTTACGAGACCCTCCATCACTCCACCTGCCCTTATGAGACGCTCCATCACTCCACCTGCCCTTACGAGCCCCTCCATCACGCCACCTGCCCTTACGAGACCCTCCATCACTCCACCTGCCCTTACGAGACCCTCCATCACTCCACCTGCCCTTACGAGACGCTCCATCCCTCCACCTGCCCTTACGAGACGCTCCATCACTCCTCCTGCCCTTACGAGACGCTCCATCACTCCACCTGCCCTTACGAGACCCTCCATCACTCCACCTGCCCTTACGAGACCCTCCATCACTCCACCTGCCCTTATGAGACGCTCCATCACTCCACCTGCCCTTACGAGCCCCTCCATCACTCCACCTGCCCTTACGAGCCCCTCCATCACGCCACCTGCCCTTACGAGACCCTCCATCACTCCACCTGCCCTTACGAGACGCTCCATCACTCCACCTGCCCTTACGAGACCCTCCATCACTCCACCTGCCCTTACGAGACCCTCCATCACTCCACCTGCCCTTACGAGACGCTCCATCACTCCACCTGCCCTTATGAGACGCTCTATCACTCCACCTGCCCTTATGAGACGCTCCATCACTCCACCTGCCCTTACGAGACCCTCCATCACTCCACCTGCCCTTACGAGACGCTCCATCACGCCACCTGCCCTTACGAGACGCTCCATCACTCCACCTGCCCTTACGAGACGCTCCATCACTCCACCTGCCCTTACGAGACGCTCCATCACTCCACCTGCCCTTACGAGACGCTCCATCCCTCCACCTGCCCTTATGAGACCCTCCATCACTCCACCTGCCCTTACGAGACCCTCCATCACTCCACCTGCCCTTACGAGACGCTCCATCACTCCACCTGCCCTTACGAGACGCTCCATCACTCCACCTGCCCTTACGAGACGCTCCATCACTCCACCTGCCCTTACGAGACGCTCCATCTCTCCACCTGCCCTTACGAGACGCTCCATCACTCCACCTGCCCTTACGAGACGCTCCATCTCTCCACCTGCCCTTACGAGACGCTCCATCACTCCACCTGCCCTTACGAGCCCCTCCATCACTCCACCTGCCCTTACGAGACGCTCCATCACTCCACCTGCCCTTACGAGACGCTCCATCACTCCACCTGCCCTTACGAGACCCTCCATCACTCCACCGGCCCTTACGAGACCCTCCATCACTCCACCTGCCCTTACGAGACCCTCCATCACTCCACCTGCCCTTACGAGACCCTCCATCACTCCACCTGCCCTTACGAGACCCTCCATCACTCCACCTGCCCTTACGAGACCCTCCATCACTCCACCCTTATTGCCTCAGATTGTGAAGCCCAGCGCAGCACAGCAACAAGCTCTGGCACAAAGGCACGGCTCACCTCTGGTGAATTCATCAGAACAGTGGCGCAAAAAGTGGGTATGCGTTATATGTGGCGCATAGGGGCGCAGCACCATGGGGGGCGCCAAAGCGATGGTAAAAAAAAAATGATTACAATTTAATAAAAAAAATTAAATTGGGGGGGTGCTTGCACACGCAAGGTCTCTCCCTCGGTTTCCCTCTCTCCCGTACGTGCGCGCTACGCGGTTTGAAGCACAATCTCTGTCTCACGTGCGCGCTCGCTCTAGATTCCAGGAGATTTTAACTATTTTGCGGCATAACTAGTCGATCACGAGTGGCTCAACAGGTAGATATATAGATAAACTCATCTTCCAGGCATTTGACCGACCAGGTTGACACTTCATGCGTGAGAAATCGGGGGTGTGGCGTGAGAGCGTGTGAAAGCAATCAAATGCGTGTGTCTCACGGCCAATGCGTGAGAGTTGGCAGCTCTGGAGTTGTCGTCGAAAAAGATGGATAAATCAAAATGCTGGGGGGCTAAAAGTTGAAAAAGCGGGAAAAGGAGATGGCATGTCAATTGATGTGACAGCAGCTAAATAAGTGCATGCTGAAAGCCAACAGGTAGGATTTAAAGTGTGACATCCAGGCATTTCTGTGGCCATCGGGACTACCGGGAGATTCTCGGTGGGCCGACGTGCTTTTTGGGCCGATACATCTCATACTTTTTTCTTTTTTTTTTGTCTTAACGGCCCATAAAACTCGACATCGGCGGCCCATTCGTTTTGTTTTTGTTTTTTTGCTTAATTGGCGGCGCTGGGTTAGTGCCGATGTAATGCATTGGTAAAAAAAAAGTCAGCGTTAGTTTTTTTTCTGACTCACCGGCCCATGAAACGTCATCATGTGCTTATATCTTTCAAGTACAGAAATTAGTACAAAACTAATTATGAAAGTTTCCTTTATTTTTCAGTGCATTTGTTTTACAATATATGGCTATTACTATCATGGGATTAATATTATAACTATTATTATGTAGTAGTGTAATGTAGACAGACACTAACTAAAAGAGGTTTGAAATTTTCTTTGTTTAAATTGCACCCTGAATATGGGTTGGAGCTTTTAATTCTGAACTCTCAAAAGTGCACCAGACTGCTGAATTTAACATTAAAGAACACAAAATTTTCTTACGGGGGGGCCATGCCCCCGAACCCCCCTAGAGAAACAGAGGTTCACCTACCACAGTTTTACCTAAAATCCTGTTGGAAACACTGCTACTGCTGTTCCAATGGAGCTTATAGTTTTTTTAGGGGGGTTCATCACGGTGGAGTAGCTATAGGGTGGGTGGGGTTGCATCAGAATAAAGCCCCAGGATGGGAACCGCTGTGTTGAGATGGCAGTATGTTTTGGGGTTCAGCGCCTGTAAATACATGCTTGTAGTTTGAATAAAGCTATTTTTCATGTGTTGTTGACTTGTATATGCATTTGTTTATTGTGATGGTTACTTTTATTTGTTCTTTTACTCATTTATTCATGTTTCTTATTGTTGTCAGTATATAAAATATAATTATTTAATTAATGTATGCATTAATTCATTGCTTGACTAACAATTGATATGTTTCACTGCATTTATCAATATAAATGTATTCATGCACAAGTATGTCATATGACAAAACAAATTACATTTAGCTTGTTTTATTAAATTTTATCATTTTTAGTATATAAAAAAGTAATATATGTATTGACCAATAAGTATTGGTCAACATTTAATATTATTATTTTGTTTAAGTATTGGGGTGGGCGAACAATGCAATTCATTCTGAGGTAATATTCATTTTTAAGGAGTGATACTTCATTTTTCGAGTATAAAATCAACAGTTTTCTCCAAAGGAGAGATCTTCGAGCAGCGGCCCGTCTCCTTTGTGCAGACATTACAAACGCAGAGGAAAACTGTTCTAGGTTGTGCTGTCGAGTTACTGATCACTCATATAATTTAAAATTATTACATACAAGATCATGGAAAGATACCATAGTTGTATCTAACAATGAACAATCATGATGACAACAGAAAACATAAATATCATTGGTTTGTGTATATCATAATATGATATTTATACACAGGAAAAAAAGAACAATAACAAGGCTAAATATCTTTAAATAGTTCTTCATAATACATTAAAAAAAATGTTATAAGTCTGAGGGATGAAAAGAGGTAAATTCATCAAGAAAAAGAGGAAAACTTAAAGGAGAAACTTTTTTGGTATAAGGTATAAAATAAAGAAATTAACAACATATTCAAGAGATGACGATTTGGGGGTTTCAATAAAAATTATATCGTTATAGCCTAAGGATAAAATATAATTTAAATCAACCCTAAATGTATTCACAAAATAAATGGGCAGCTGTTTCTTCAACAATACTACCACAAAATGAGCAAGTTTCATCAATATCAAGATATTTACAGATAGATTAATTAAACGTGTCGTTCATATATTTTAAGTTGTTGCGCTTGTGATAACGCGTCGTAGGTCACATGATAACGTCAACATGGCAGATGTCCGGATCGCATTCATACTCAACGAGATTTGGCTATAAAGTACCTACTCTTTTAGCGCTCGTTAAGTACGTACTCATTGAAATTAAGTACCTACTCATTGAGTATGCGATTCCAAACGCAGGCTAAGACAACAAAAGTGTTTTCTGTCATTGCATGCATGTAAAACTGTTGTTGGGGACTCCCAGAACAATATTAGGAACATTTTAAATGCCATAATAGGTGTCCTTTAAGATGGAAAAATGCGGTTGCTAGAAACGTGGCTTTCAAATGAAAGATTGGTATCAAAGAGGATACCTAAGTTCCTAACTTACGAAGAAGACTTGACAAAATGGTCCGTGTATGTTGCGTTCATACGTTTTTCCAATAGTGACAATAAACAAAATATTGACAAACATATTGATACATTAATTTCCCAACTTTGTGGGAAAAAAGGGCCTGATTTTTTCAGTAACACACATAATCAATTAAATAACTGGAAACATTTAAATTTGGTATAAACGTATGCATTTTAATGGTTTTTCACACTTCTAAAGAAAAGAGTATTTTTTACATGTATCGTCATCTAGCAGTGTAAGAAATTAATGGGGCAATATTTGCCCCCTCAATTATTCATTTTTCAGGGGCATTTTTTACATGTTTTATATTTTTTAATATATTTGTCATATTTTGTGTTAAATGCTTTAATTTAATGAACAAATTAAATTAGAATAATAAGACAATAGGCTGTTACGAATCAAATTAAATCAGTACCAACCAAAGAAGTTGCATCTGAATACTAAAGTGGCATTTAGATGTATTTACAAACTGTTTAATGCTGCTCAGATGATTTACACAGCAATTGCATAGGGTGTTATGACATTAAAGTTTTAAATACAATATTTTGAATAGTCTATAATTATATGAAATTAATGACAAAAAAAAGATACTTAGATTAAGAGTCTTATGAGTGAGTCAGTGAGTCGGTTCATTCAACCGATTCATGGTCTGCGCTTCACTACAATGTAAAATCAGATTGGAACACACAGATTGGAATAGTTCGACAGCTAAATAAAACCACTGGTGTGCAAAAGAAGTAGTAGCATGTACAGAGTGAACAGCCACGGTCCTAGTACTGAGCCTTGTGGTACGCCATACTGAACTTGTGATCGATAAGACATCTCTTCATTTACTGCTACAAACTGATAACGGTCAGATAAGTATGATTTAAACCATGCTAGTGCAATTCCAATAATGCCAACATAGTTCCCTTTCGTTAGGGAACTCCTACGTCTCGTCGGAGGAGTTTCCAACGAATTGGGATCACGCTAGGGAGACCAATTGCCTTCGAGTGAATTAAAACGAGCCAATGAATATTGGCATGCAGGACTTGCATTCCGCGCCCCGCCTGTCAGTGCGGGTATAAAGCGGAAGCGAGCGCATACATATTTGCTTTTACCTTCGGAGCCGACCGGTAGTGTCCTCTGAGTGATGAGCTTCAAGATTGTGTTTGTCTTCACGCTCAACGAGTCTGCTGTTTCTCTGAAGACCTCTCTGTGTTGGTGTAACGGCGCTTCAGCGATCTTCGTGATCTCCCGGGTGCCAGCTGCTGCTTCAAGCGATCTGCCTTTTTTCAAAGAGCTGTTGTCACAGCTGGTATTCGGTTGAGTGCGCACAGCGGGCTTGCAGTTTCCCCGCTGTGTTGCCGCGTTGGGTCCCTGTGTGCTTCAGCACGATAGAGAGAGTACTTTCTTCCTGAAAGAGCAACACGAGTGAAGATCGCGTCCTTTTCAGGATGACGTTTCACTTGTGTGTTTCTGGATGCGATCGTTTCCTGTCCTTATTTGACGCCCACGTTCATTGTTTCACATGCCTAATCAGTGTGTGGGACTACGTTCGTGGGTGGTTCATGTTCTCTCAGGAGTGCATGACCACGTCGGCACGTTGTCCGTCTCCCCTTTCTCGTAAAGGCTTGAGCCGCTCAGCGTGCCGTGTGCCGTCGAGTGCCGGCTGACAGCGCGGGTTGTCACGGCAACCCAGCGCGCGTCATTCGGCGCTCAAGATGCGCGGTCAAGATCAAGACTCGCGTGCCTCTATGAGGTGAGTCCCTTTGCTTATTTCCCGATCTAGTTTCTCTTCTGGTGCACCAGAAGAGGGCTGCTTTGGCGAATAACATTGGTGATCTGAGGGTTTCAGTGAGCACGAACCACTCACTCCTCTAGCGCATCGCAAACATGCTGAGACTGTTCGTGGGTGGTTTATGCTTTCTTATGAGAGCATGACCACGTCGGCACGTTGTTCGCCTGCCTGAAGCCTTGAGCGCCCAGCGTGCCGTGTGTCATCGAAGCGATGGCCACGTTCACTATCTTGCATGCCTGGTTGACGGCCACGATCACGGTTTCACATGCCTAATCAGTGTGTTGAGACTGCGTTCGTGGGTGGTTCATGTTCTCTCAGGAGTGCATGACCACTTCGGCACGTTGTTTGTCTCCCCTTTTTCGTAGAGGCTGGAGCCGTTCAGCGTGCCGTGTGCCGTCGAGACTTTCGGATGGGTTTCTGGTCCTTCTCATGAGGGACCAGGCATTTCATTCGGGGCCCCAGGGAGGACAGATGTCGATCGCTACATCGGAGAGAGGGCTGTTATACTCTGAGAATGATGCTGAGTTCCTACTATAATGGGGTGTGCTCATGCTGAAGATTCAGACTTAACAGCCACACTTTCCTGGGCTGTTCTAAAGTGCCTGGATGTGTGTGAAGAATTTTGGCAGTATGGAAGCATTTTGGTGCCAATATGGTAAGCCAAACATGCCTAAATCTGCAGAAGTTTTTCCTCTCTCACTACCACTGCACGTGCGTAGTTCTAACTCTGGGTTGAGCTTTGCTTAGTGACCGTGATCAGTCACAGCACTGGCCCTCGGTTAGACGATGTCCACACTGGTGGTCCAGAGGCACCTCAAAACCAGCCCGCTCGGAGTTGTTTTTCCCCAGCAAAGGGAAGGGAAACAACCCTGAGAGGAGCGACCCAGAGTATGTGACGTTCTGCTCTTGGGAGTGCGTGTCATCACCACTCCTTCCCCCGGGGGAGGGCAGGGTGGAGAATTTCGTTTCTGTTCCGCCGCTGGTTATCCTGTAATTAGCGGTACCCAAAGTTTGAGCAGTCCACTTCCTCTGAGTCGTTCACGGGCCCCAGCGCTCAGATGGCACTGAGGGCTGCAGCCTTGTCACTCCCGTCTCTCGCTGGGTGAGGGGAAACCAGGACTCGATGCCCCTGGGCCTCGTTCCTCGTTTCCCCTCACGGTCGAGACTGGCAGTATAATAAGACCAGTTTCCTCCGTCCGAGAGGGTCAGAATGGCAGTGTGTGCCGCCCCCGAGCTGCACCACTCCCGTTCCCCTCTCCCCAGCTTGCAGATAGCAGTGACGCAGTGGCTACATTGCCACTGGAGCCGGGTCCCGGCCTTCCACCTCGCTGTCCCTCCGCCGGTACGCCGGTGGTTCGGGTGGGCATATTGGCTCGGTACCTGGAAGCATGGCTAGCGCTTCCGGGTCCGTCTCGATGGCTCATCCGCACCATTCGGTTCGGCTATGCAATTCAGTTTGCACGCCGGCCTCCCAGGTTCAGAGGCATCCACTTCACCCGTGTGCGGTCAGTGGATGCCCCTGTCCTGCGGAAAGAGATCGATGTCCTGCTGGCGAAGGACGAGATCGAGGCGGTCCCTCCTGCCGAGATGAGGTCCGGGTTTTACAGCCCCTACTTCATTGTACCCAAGAAAGGCGGTGGGTTACGACCAATCCTGGATCTGCGAGTTTTGAATCGGGCCCTGCACAAACTCCCGTTCAAATGCTCACGCAGAAGCGCATTTTCGAATGCATCCGTCCCCAGGATTGGTTTGCAGCGATCGACCTGAAGGACGCGTACTTTCACGTTGTAACATCTACTTTCAAGAAATCTTTGGAGGCTACATAATAAAATGAGGGACCAGAGACTTCGCATTTCAATGAGCCATGTGTATTATACCACAAATCACCATACAGTCAGTAACCATACACAATACATGAGGCATTCTTTCCCAAGGCAATACATCAGAATAATTCAGCTCTTCCAAATAATGTCTTTGGTAGCCAAGAGTTCAGTCTCTAGAGTCCCACAAGTAATAAGAAACAGTACTTAAGTGCAGAGTGGATGAGTTCACAACGGTCTGAATCCAAGTGTCCAAGCAGCGATTGATATTAGGAACAAACTACAGCTCAAGGCACAAACAGCAGATGACAAAGGTGTTGTTGATAAAACGCAGACAATTAATTCCATATTGATCGAGGGTTTAGTTATAGTTGAGTTGCTGCCTCATGCCTGCACGATGAACCCTATTTGAGCATAAGAACCACAGGTTCCTCAAATCAGGGAAAAACACGACCACACTGGTAGGGAAGCTTCTCCATGTGCATAACACATCCTTACTCTCCTACTCTACTTCTTCTACCATTTTTATGCTACTAGGAACCCTCTTGACTAGAGTACCCCCCAGTGGTAGAACCAAATATAACACGTTACAGAGAGCTAATAAGACAAATGTAACTGCAGGCTGTTACACACCCCTCTCCCTAAAGAAAAGTCTCAAATACTCCCAAAGAATTTTTTTAGCTTCTCAATATGGTAAGTATCACATTGGTTCGGATTGTCAAGCATTACTATCCGGTAATTGACATTATTCATTCTCTTCAAAATCTTTGCAGGTCCCTGCCATTTTGGAGCTAACTTGGCTGTAAAGTAATCAGCAGCTCGAGAAAGATGAGTCAGTACCCAAACCAGATCTCCTTCTTCGAAGGTGTCAGCCCTTCTTCGTTTATTGTAATACTTGGCTTGCCTCTCCTGTGCTTGCCTAGATTTCTCCCTCACTTGGTCAAGAAGAACCTTCTGTCTCTCGATTGTGGTATAGGCTACATTATCGGGATTATGCGCCTTGCGTACTAACCGTTCAAGAGGTCCTTTTAACTTACGTCCAAGTGCAATTTCTGCCGGAGTAAGAGCGGCTCTCTTGCCACGCCGAATTTATAGCATATCGGAACTCTGGTAACCACTTATCCCAGTCACGATGATTATCATGGACATAAGATGCTATCATCGTTTTCAAGGTTCTGTTGACCCTCTCAGTTAACCCTCTGGGGACCAGAAACGCGCCGGCGCGTTTTGCTCGTTTTTTTCACATAGCAGAAAAATAGACTTAAAGTACTACCATCATTTCTGTTCATATAGAGTTAAGAAATATGAGAAAATAATCTGTTAAATGTCTACTTTTTTATGTGCCCACATACAATCGAAATAAAATATTGTGCTTTTGTAAAATAAAGAATATAAACAGGGTGTGCGTTCTGCCTCTCAGTCACCGTGAACTTTTTTCCTGGAGCACGTCTCTAATCTTCAACAAAACTCAGCAAATACTATTCACCCAGACATGAGCAATATATCTTTTAAATCATTTGAGTTTGTACTTTTAAATGATCCGATTCAAAACTAAAATAAATATTCTCCGTTTATGTAATCTATATAAAAAGAGAGACGTGTCAGCCATTCTAATTATCTTTCTCTCAGCTCATTATCTCCGGTAATGTGACACGCCCACGGAGAGCACGCGCTATTCAAACGCAAATACGTGAAGCACCACATTGAGACGCGTTAACGCCCATAAACTCTGAAAACACACTATATTTTTTAGTCAGATTAATCTACTGTCATCTTGAGCGGCTATGAGGAACAATCCTGGGACATTTACCTACCTCAGAACAAGTGCTGGTTTATTTTCACCACGAGGAGGAGCAACAGATTCAGCTGAGAAGTGTGTAAGTGTTTTACGCTTGTGCTTTGTTCTAATCGCGATATAGAATAACGTTAGTGTCTGTAAACGGAAAAATAGCATACTGTTTAAATGTGAATCATGTTTCTGTGTGTGTGTGTGTGTGTGTGTGTGTGTGTGTGTGTGAATGAATGAATGAATGAACGCACAGATACGCACTGTTATAGACGAAATAAAAGACATTTTGTTGACTAGTTTTGGATAGAGTATAAAGTTTTTACTCTAAAATAGACATCAAATAAGCTTTGTTAGGAGTTTCTGCTCATATGTTAAATATATAGTATGTTTTGTCAATAAACTAATCAACTAAGATGTTATAGTCTAGTGTTTGTTCCAATCCAAGCTAAATCAAAATAATGAATCCTCAACTTTGAAATATGTATGATCAAACTAAGACATTTATGGAAAAGACAATTTTCTTTTCAAGATTTTTCCAACTCTAACTTTGAACTGAAATAAAACCTTGTCTATATGGTGAAGGGTGTGTGATAGATGTGTCCAGACGTATGCACCCTGTATTTTAAAGAAGAACATTTAATTATTTGTGATAAATTTTTCATTCACAAAGAATTCAAGGACATTATTCATGTCCCTAAAGGTTGGAGTTTTCCTCATTTTTTTAATTAAGGCATTACGATTTTTTATTCCTCTTTTTAGTCAACTTTAGCATGGGTGTGTTCACTTATTCTAAGCAGTGTGTGTGTGTGTGTTGTAAATAAATCCAAACAATCTAAAAGCCATTCTTTTTTAAATCTCCTCATTCTTTCTGCAAGGCTCTTCATAATGATATGGCCTGATAGCACCTAATAGGGCCATTATGGGAGGGTCTTTGTCTTTCTCAGGTGTGAAATGGATACATACTAATGAGAGATCAAGCCTCCTCGCATAAAGCTTTCTCAAACAAAACACGTCATACACATTCTAAAAGACTTTATTGACTTATCTGAATGAGTAGTCAGGATGTTTCTCACATAGTTTTGGAGCAAATATTCTAGACTATGTGATACAATTTTCAAAAGTCTTGTGAAGAAATAATCAATATGTGTTTTGTGGCCTTATTTCAGAAACTTTTTCAATAACCACGCATAAATAATATTCTCTCAAAAATACAAACATGTACATGCATGTTGCTAACATATTATGGTAGCCCCGTGTGTGCTATATAGAGTGAATTTACACCTTTGCCATTAACATGTTTATAAATAACTGAAAAAAGCACAAATGTCAGTGCATGTCAAAACATCCCAAGGGCCCCAAAAAACCTTTGGTCCCCAGAGGGTTAAGTTGGTCTGAGGATGATACGCTGTTGTGAGTTTCTGAACCACACCCCATCGTTTACAGGTATCATTTAGTAGCTGGCCAGTGAACTGAGGTCCTCGGTCTGAAACCAAGTATACCGCCGTTCCCCATCGTGTGAACATCTCTTTTATCAGTATGTTGGTTATGAGGTGAGTTTTTGAAGACCGTAGAGCAAAGAGTTCTACCCACTTGCTGCAATAATCCACAAAGACTAATAGGAATTCATTGGATCGAGGGCTTCTCGGGAAAGGACCCATCAAATCCACTCCGAGCATATATCCCGGTTCTACTACTGGGGTTGACTGCAACAATCCAGATAGCTTAGTAATTCTGGGTTTGTAGGCTTGACACGTCTTACATATCTTGCAGAAACTCCAAACATCTTTGCGAATTTCAGGCCAATAAACATTGTCGAGTAGCCTCCGTAGAGTTTTCATTCTTCCCAAATGACCACTCAAAGGATTTGCATGAGCGAGTTGCAGGAATGCCTCCCTCAATGATGCAGGTATGACTAGCTGATTAGTGTACCCTTGTTGCTTGTCCGGTACCCTACGAAACAAGTAGTCATTTTGAAAAATGTAAGCAACACGGCTTGGATCAGTATTAGTTTGTTTAGCTGACTCCCATAAAGACAGTAAAGAAGAATCAAGCTTCTGAGCTTTTCCAATCTCATCCCAACTGACTGGTAAATTAGGGTCTGATTTTGTATGTTGACATATGGCAATGTGGCCTACCACCTCTTGCACAGGTATTCCTCTGGACAGAGCATCAGGTACCACATTACAAGATCCCTTCCGATACTTGACAATGAAATTAAAACTTTGCAGCCTTAAAGCCCACCTAGTCAGACGAGAAGATGGTTTGGGTTGATTGAATACCCAAGTCAGGGCAGAATGGTCTGTAAGAACTTCGAAGTTTCTTCCCTCAAGATACTGTCTCCACTTTTCTACAGCCCAAACCACAGCCAAGCACTCCTTTTCGGCTGTAGAATATGATTTCTCAGCTCCATGAACCAGTCTCGAAGCATAGGCGATGACATGCTCCAAGCCTTCAACATCCTGTGTCAGAACAGCTCCTAATCCTATCTCACTAGCATCCGTTTGTACTTTAAAATCTTTTGTGAAATCAGGTGGCATTAGAACTGGTGCTTGTTGGAGGGCACTTTTAAGATCATCAAAAGCTTTTTGACATTCGACTGTCCAATCCCACACTGCATCCTTCCCCTTTAATGCGTACAAAGGTGCTGCTCGCTCTGAAAAATGAGAAATAAAGCGGTGGTACCAACTTGCAAGGCCTACAAATCTCTGTACCTCCTTGACGTTCTTGGGTACCGGGAAATCACGGACTGCTTCAATTTTTGAGGATTCAGTACGGACTCCTTCTTCCGAAATAACATGTCCTAGGTAAGTAATGGTCTTTTGCAACATAGCACACTTCTTGAGATTGAGAGTTAATCCGGAAGCTTCCAGCTTTGCAAAGAGTTGCTTGAGATGTTGTAAGTGATCTTGAATGTTCCTGGAATAGATCACAATGTCATCAAGATACACAAAACAAAACGTCCCTAAGTAATCTCTCAGAACGTTGTTCATTAGCCTTTGAAATGTTGCAGCGGCGTTTTTGAGGCCAAAAGGAAGGCGAACAAATTCAAATTGATTGTTTCTGGTGACAAAAGCAGTTTTTTTAATACTGTCTCCATCCATTCCTACTTGCCAGTAACCAGACTTAAGGTCTAATGTGCTGAATACGGTCGCTCCATACAAGGATTCTAGGATATCTTGAATCTGTGGCATCGGAAATCCATCAAGAGGAGTTTTTGAATTCAACCCACGGTAGTCAACACAAAAGCGAGTGCTACCATCCTTCTTTGGCACTAAGACTATTGGCGCAGCCCAAGGAGAAACAGATGGCCTTATGATGCCTTTGTTCAACAGATGCTTTACCTCTTCATCTATGAACTTTTGTTTGGTAACGGAAACAGGGTAACCTTTCTTCCGCACAGGAATCTCATCAGTCGTATGAATTCGATGTTGAATCAAAGTAGTCTGTCCCAAATTATCTGTGCATACTGTTGGCCAATCAAGCATTAAACCTTCTAACTGCCTCCTCTGCGCTTTAGAAGCGTCAGCTCGATTCACTACCTCCTTTACAGCCATTAGCGTAGTGGAAGTCGATGGCACTAAAGGTAGTGCAAGGTGCAGTTGAACCATTGGTGAGGGTGAAGAAGTGTCAAAGGTGTAGATTGTGTCACTATCTTCGGATAATGTATAAGTGGAATTTTTAAAATCAAGACGGATACCGGAAGTCATCACAAACTCAAGCCCCAGTACAACTGAGAAAGTCAGATCACAGTCCCTCATCACATAAGCCCTCAGTGGATAGTCGTGACCATGGACTGTAGCCTGCCAAGCTATCTTCCCCAAGGCTGTCTGTACATGACCATTTACAAGTGAAAATGACTGTCCCCTACTTGACTGCATAATTTCACTAGATGACAATTGTTGCCAACATGATTCTTGTATTAATGAGTAAGTGCTTCCGGTGTCCAGAATTGCTTGATATTGGTGGTCTTTGATGGTTATGGGTAAAGTTAAGGTAGACATCGGCTTTCTATCATTCTCTGAAAAAACTGCAATATGCGGGTTAAATTGTCGTCCTTTTGAGTACCTATTGGCTTCAGCAGACTTAGAGGAGTTTTCCTGAGGCCTTTGCCTCCAGAAAGTTCTCTCTTCCCCAATATCTCTCTCTATGAGCGTTCCTACCCGTACTAGCTCATCCACTGTAGTTGCAGTACCCCTTAAAATACTAGCGATTCTTGGATTACAGTTCCGAAGTGCTGCTTGAAGGATTTCACGTTCCGTCATCGCTGGCTTCAACCTCAAACATAACGCTCGGTACTGGTATGCAAATGTCCGGATGCTCTCATCAGCTCCTTGTTTTCGTTCGCTTATTCTTCTCTCCACTTCCACCTCATGATCGTCAGACAAAAAGGATTGAAGGAAAGCAGCCTTAAATTGTGACCATGTTTTTACTTTCTTCTTCTCTGCCAGCCACCAATCTTTAGCGGTGTACGTTAATACAGAAGGAAGCATGGATAAAATCTCAACATCATTCAAAGGCTGTATAGCCAGATACTCATCGCATCGTTCCAGATACGTAATGAGATCTTCTCCATCTAAACTTCCGAACTTTGGAAACTCTAGTTTGATGGGGGTCTGGCAATGTACAGGTCGAAATGAACTATGGGTTGCTACAGTGTGGTTAAAATCGGGAGTAGAAGTGGCCCCCCCGGAAGACTGAATTAGAGATCTCAGCTGGCCATCTCTCCGTTTCAGGCAATCCATAGTTGCTTGTCCCAACTCCTGGACTTTGGTCTCTAAAGTGACTTTTACTTGGCCACATCAAGCTTGGTGGATAATGAGTTTTCTAAACGCTGTATCTCTGTGTGATGGTCCTTATGCAGGTTCAATATGTGTTGAAGCTGACTTTCAATGGCCGTCATCCGATTACTTTGCACATTTAACTGGTGCTGCATATCTTTAAAATGGATGTCAGAGGAATTTTCCAAACCCTCCACTCTACATTCAACTTTATGCATTCTGGAGGCCATTATCATTGTTAACAAACTTTCATCTTCTTCATTTGACGGAGGAGGAGGAGGTAACAAAGAGTCATCGAAATCACATTCTTGTTCTACATCTTCCGACTCATTTTCCAGATATAAATTACTGAGAGAATGAATAAGGTCTCGGACAGGCTCCCGACGTGTAGTGAAAGTTTCTGAAGAATAGTCTGGGCTTACAGGATCTTTATTCTCTGTCTCTCTTTGTGAGAAGGCCATTTTGCAACTAACAAAAACACTTAAAGTAACCTTAGCCTTAAAGCACCAAGTTGATTGCCATGTATTGACACCTCAAAAATATGGTCACAATAAACACATATGCATGACTATGCATGAACTTGTGCCTCTCTTCAAGATTCAATTAGGTTTTTCTTTTTCTTTCTCTGTCCCTGTTTGGGACCCATATTTTATGTAACATCTACTTTCAAGAAATCTTTGGAGGCTACATAATAAAATGAGGGACCAGAGACTTCGCATTTCAATGAGCCATGTGTATTATACCACAAATCACCATACAGTCAGTAACCATACACAATACATGAGGCATTCTTTCCCAAGGCAATACATCAGAATAATTCAGCTCTTCCAAATAATGTCTTTGGTAGCCAAGAGTTCAGTCTCTACCCAGCCAGCAATGACATGTGGGGCCCAGATGGGTTAAGTAGGGGTTCCATGGTTACTGTGTGGGCATGGGCTTTGGCTGGGTGAAATCAGCGGGTCCCATGTAGGTTTTGTAGTATGAGTCCCACATAGGAAGCCCATATGAGCTGATTAAATGGGCCCCATAATGGACAGGCATGGGCCAATTGGGCATGGGTTTGAACTGGGAACACATATATGGGTCCTGCATAGAATTTTTATGGGCCAAGTGGGCATGGGTTTGAACTGGGAACACATATATGGGTCCTGCATGGTAAATGTATGGGCCAAGTGGCCATGGGTTTGAACTGGGAACACATATATGGGTCCTGCATAGAATTTTTATGGGCCAAGTGGGCATGGGTTTGAACTGGGAACACATATATGGGTCCTGCATAGAATTTTTATGGGCCAAGTGGCCATGGGTTTGAACTGGGTACACATATATGGGTCCTGCATGGTACATTTATGGGCCAAGTGGCCATGGGTTTGAACTGGGAACACATATATGGGTCCTGCATAGAATTTTTATGGGCCAAGTGGGCATGGGTTTGAACTGGGAACACATATATGGGTCCTGCATAGAATTTTTATGGGCCAAGTGGCCATGGGTTTGAACTGGGTACACATATATGGGTCCTGCATGGTACATTTATGGGCCAAGTGGCCATGGGTTTGAACTGGGAACACATATATGGGTCCTGCATAGAATTTTTATGGGCCAAGTGGTTATGGGTTTGAACTGGGAACACATATATGGGTCCTGCATGGTACATTTATGGGCCAAGTGACCATGGGTTTAAACTGGGAACACATATATGGGTCCTGCATAGAATTTTTATGGGCCAAGTGGGCATGGGTTTGAACTGGGAACACATATATGGGTCTAGCATATATTTTTATGGGCTAAGTGGCAATGGGTTTGAACTGGGAACACATATATGGGTCCTGCATGGTACATTGATGGGCCAAGTGGCCATGGGTTTGATCTGGGAACACATATATGGGTCCTATAGCATATATTTTTATGGGCTAAGTGGCCATGGTTTTAATCTGGGAACACATATATGGGTCCTGCGTAGAATTTTTATGGGCCAAGTGGCCATGGGTTTGAACTGGGAACACATATATGGGTCCTGCTTGGCATGTTAATGGGCCAAGTGGGCATGGGTTTGATCTGTGAACACATAAATGGGTCCTGCGTGGCATATTTATGGGCCAAGTGGCCATGGGTTTGAACTGGGAACACATATATGGGTCCTGCATGATGCATTTATGGGCCAAGTGGGCATGTGTTTGATCTGGGAACGCATATATGGGTCCTGCATGGCATGTTTATGTGCTAAGTTGGGTTTGAACTGGGAACACATGGGTCCTGCATGGCAGAGGTGCAAACTATTTAGGCCTATTGATAACTTTTACTAAAAATTGATAAATTTTTTAGTAACTCTACATGTAGGCTAATCAAGCATGTTGAGATTGAGTAATTGTAACTCAATCCATTCAAGTCAGGCTAATCACCAAAGAACAAACATTGCATATGTAGATCTTTTGCCAAAACAATCCATCAGTGATTTTTGTTAGTCGTGCAGAAAATGAAAAATGGAACTTCCCAAAAATGTAAAAAACATCAAAATCGCTCAAAGTTTACGGTGTGTTGAATTATGCTGATTAGTGGACTCTCAGAAAGGTTGCAGGCCTACCGTAACACTTCAAATAATAGTCCAGTCCCAGACGCCTGTCCCTTGGGGCAGAAACGCATATTTAGACATAACTAGGGATGCTCAATATAATCGGCCGATATTGGCTTTAAAATTCAATATCGGTAACCGGTATATGTTTTTGAAATGGTTTAAAATGACTAAAGTATGTCATTTTATATCTTTTTGGAAAGCTTGTTTCCTCTCAAAGCGAATGCAGACAAAATTTGAGTGTTGCTATAGGTTGTTGGCCAACCACATAAACACAGTAGAGTAAATAAATTCTTGAGCAGGGCAGATCTAAGCCAATGAGTGGAATGAGATGAATTTTTGTTCTTGTGTGGCTATTTGAGTTAAATTTCAGTTTACCTCAGTCAAAGAAATGTTCAGTTGGCATCTTCTCTCGAAGGGGTAGTAAGCACCGCACCCCAGTTAGCCAACCGGTTGCTGGCTAGTTCTTCAAAACATTCAAATCCCCAGTATCAAGTGAGTCATGGAACAGTGGGCAGTAAGCCTATAAAGGATCATATGTTTCGGTGTATCAGCTTATATCGGTACCGGAAATTAAGCATTGGACAATATTGGTATATCGGATATCGGTACAAAATCAATGTCAAGCATCCCTACAAATAACCCCAAACGGTTATCCACATCCCATACCTGTCCCAATTTGGTCAAATAAAACTTCGGGATCCAATTTGAAGTTTCATTTTTTAAGATGATCGAGGCCAAATAGCTCACAGACAGCTAGTCCCTTTATGGACATGAATATGATGCATTTATTACCTCTTAGGAAATTGTAATTCAATATTTGTTAGAAAAGGACTTGCAGGAGGACTCATTATCTGTTACACTTCTGTGTTCTCCTTGGACCAAGGAGTAGCATGTGTTTCTATCAAGGTGTAGCATACACCAACAATGACTGATTGGCTGTAAAAGGTACAGTAGATCTGTTTGAGAAAAAATTAGGTAAAAACACTTTTGTATCTTATCAATTATTAATGAATAATAGATTGTTGTTTTAACTTTTGGTAAAGGAAAACACACATCCAGCCCGAGAAGTGACGGTGACATCAGTGGTTAAAAGTTTTTACAAATTGTATTTTTACTTGAGTATTTCTCTAACACCAGTACTTTTACTTGTAATAGAGTGATGTATTTCTCAAGGAATCTTGATACACAGCTCTGCTGGGCTGTCATGACTTCTGGAAAAACAAGGGTTTCCTTTACACGCTTAGGTGTTGGTTTTTGCTCTTGTGAAATATTTGCTAGGTGTACACAGAAGAACACAAATGCTAATGCAAATGCTAACAAATGCTAGATTCTGTGGTGGCAAAGCCCTAGCAAGATTCAATCACAAACATAGGGGTTTGGATGAGAGCTTTGTGGCCTAACTGGTCCAAAAGTTGAGGCAAATTTTCTTCAGTGGGCCTCTGATGACAATCATAATCATTTATTATCAATTTCCCCCTGGGGATTAATAAAGTAAATCAAATAGGAATCTAGAACATCAAGAAGTGACTCATGATCAGCTGAATTGAAGTTTGCCATTGCCTCTTTAATGACATCCCGCTTATGTTTTGCTATGTTGTGCATGAACGAATCTTTGACACTGCTATATGCAGTACCATATAAATGCCATCTCTTCGAGAAATGGCAGGGAAAGATGTATAGGGAAATACTTGACTGCATGCCATCCTTTAACCAATACTCTTGCAATAGCTTTCCATTCATCACTCTGAAATTCCTTGACATCTGCACCCAAAGCACATCTGGAATAGAATTCATCCCAGAATTCAGTCAAGCAGTCGTGAAAAACACCTGACCCAGTGCCTTCTTCAATCTGTCCATTAGGGACATTCATTCGAATATTGATCTCTTTGTCCATCATGGCTGGGCCACAGAAAGCTTGCATTAGATCAGACAGAGCATTTCCTCTTCGCACCAAAAGAACAGTCTTTGACACATCCTCAATTGGAATTGTATCATCCAAACTCCCAAACTCCGTTGAACCTCCTCCAATTGTGACCTCATTATCAAATGATTCTTCAAATGGTGTGTCTTCCACATAAGTTGCAATCTCTGCATTTTGTGATGTGGTATTGGTATTGAATGCCTCTAAGTTCCATTCTTCTTGCACTGTGTTCACATTTTCAGCAGTTAAACTACTATCCTGACGCAGTGTTACCATTTGTTCTTGGAAGATGTCCTCCTGGTTCTTCATCTCAATATGACCGATCATTGTATCAGTCTGCATGACTGATATTTGCTGGTCCATGACATTAAGTGGATCATCTAAAAATGTGAGATCAATTGTTTCAGATTCTTTGATGCTAGAGCTGTTGGATGCTTGGTTATCTTCGGCACCTTCGTTCAACATGGCATCTGCTTCAGGATGTGTGACTGAATGTTCTGTAGTCTTCTCCATTTCAATGCACTTTGTAAAAAGATAAAGTCTAAGCATTTTAACCTTACTTGCTTCATACAAATCTCCAACAGTAAATTCTGATTCAATCATTCTATGGGAGAAATCTCGAATGTCACAGGCAACACTTTTCAGATCCAAATGTTTGGATTTACCTTTTGGAAAAAACAGATCTTCTGCAATTTTCTGTACATCCTTCATTGTTGACTTCACATCTATAGAGACATGTCTGGTTCCACCACCTTTCGCAGACCGAACTTGTCTCTTGCACTGAAGTTCATCCATCCCAGTTCCACACGTTTAGATTTCTTCTTGGCATTTGTGTTTCCAGCATATTTGTTGGAAATGTGTTGTCGATGTTCTTCTATGCCACTTCGGGTACATACTGGTTTTCTTAATCTCTCAAACAAGTTACTTTTCCTGGCTGTATTTTCCATGGAAGGCTGTTTTCTTCGACAAAATGCCACAGTTGCCACTCTGTCCCCATAACAGGGAATGTCTTTGGCTAGCTCTGTCTCTGACATCAGTGGTATTACAGATGCATCAATCTGTTGAAATAAATAATTGAAGTTCAATATTACAAAGTTTGCCTTACTTTTACAAACTTTTGCATTTCTACACATTCACAATATATTCAGTGTATAAATTATTGAATTAAAAGACAATACTTTATTATAATTTTAAAATCGGATTATATTATAACAAAAAATGGGGTACTTCGAAATTGTACATTAAAATATATTTTCTCCCCTTCTTTAGTTTCAAACTTACAGTTATTTAGACTTAGCAATAACACGATATTTACTAAATGTTTGCATGTGGCCTTCAGGTAATACAAAAAGCAACTAAAAGTGATTAAATTGTGTTTAATATAGTTTTATTCTGATTCCCTTTAAATTATGAATGGCATGACACTTTTGTATTCTAGATAAATTAAATTAAATTTGGGGGGGATAGAGATGACGATTCTCTCATGATTCTGAACAATAATTAGCTAAACATAATTACTGGAGGTTTAGATAAAATTATCATTTCTACAGTCTATTTTAAAAAATGAATTATAATTTTAATTTACATTTTTTTTTAAATCTGAATGATTCAATGACTCGCTCATAAAGACTACACTTGTTTCGTTACTGGATGAAACAGCGTTTTTGAACAAATCTCTTGAATGAAATTAACAGTCACTTTTCACCACCTTGTATCGTTATTGATAGCTACAATCTTTATTTGAAGAAGTTGCTTTTAAATGGTGATTTACTCTATTTTAATCGTTACCGTAGACATCATTGTTATATCTGAACTATAAACTTTTATCCCCATGTTTCACTGACAATTTCAATTATTGTCAGACAAATATAATGATAGAAATAATGATATTGAAATTCACCTTTCTATCAAATCTTTGACAAAGTCACAATGGGACATAACGATTATTGTGCAGCTATTTATCAAACTCAACATACATACCGAATAAAACTGACCCCTTATATTGTAAATTTACATATTTAGAAGCAATCAAATTACAAATCTTTACCTTGTCTCGTTCAATTTTGGTAATGTAGTCCTCCTCTATGTTGCGATGGCTTAAAAAATCCAAAAGGTCGTGCGAATCCATGTCAGGTCACGAATAAAGTCCCGTTTAAGGCAATGAACAAAAACAAATGATGATAAACTTAAATGAACAAATAACAAAGCAAATTATGGGTTAAAGGAGCCAGTGCACGTCGCGTGTGAAGATTCGATTATTCCCACATGTAGCCTAATTAAACGTCAGCAGCGTCACTGAACGTGGATCCACAACAGAACCGGAAGACAATACAATGATGAATAAAGTCATAGTTTTTGTTATTTTTGGACAAAAATGTATTTTCAATGCTTCAAAACATTCTAACTAACCCACTGATGTCACATGGACTACTTTGATGATGTCTTTATTTCTTTTCTGGACAAGGACAGTATACCGTACATACATTTACAAT